>BMAV01007103.1:146565-160236 GCA_019973955.1 Trichonephila inaurata madagascariensis
CGTGATGTAATAACTTCTCGTTTATTTTTCTAAACCACTACTCAAATCAATCAATACAAATATCATTATCTTGATTAAATATAATTCTCTCGAGTAAACACAAATCATCATGCTTTTCACTACAATCAAATAACAATCAAACTACAATGTCCGTCGTGATAAAACACTCCCAAGAGACTTCCTTTTCTTATTACGCCAGACCACGCCCTGTGGTCGATCTCTCACCGAAGGAATTCCATTTCTTTCATCCTAATACAGTTCAGCGCCTCGCCCTTCCAAAAACAAGGGACTTTCTTCCTTGACCAGGCCGTTTGAGGTCAAAACCTCTTCCCTGTCCAAGACACAGCAACCCCTCAGAAATCGCGCCAACATTCCATAATGCCCGCCAACAGTAGTCTCAGACACTACAAAGACAATTATTCAGAAGCTATGGAAATTTATCGTCGAAAAACAATCCTTGAAATACAGGATAAAGTACTAAAATTCGCTTAATAAATTCCAGAAAGCCTTCACACCTACGGTGTTTAGACATAACTATCAGTGTCTAAAATATATGTATGTAAAAGATTATTCACAAGCACTTGCTCGTCTTGTGCAACAGCTGCAGAAATAACTAATAGCTGGTCGACTATTCACGGTCAAATTAATACTACACTTCAACGATCAAAACAAGAATAACTAAGTTTCGGCGAGCAACTCCCTATTTATAGGTGTCACGGATCTTTCGAGAAAAATTCACTCGCGTCATGGATCGTTATATTAGAGGATTCCTCCTCTAATTTCCAGAAGAATCCGTAGAGCCCCAACTCGCCAAAAAATGGTCGCAAAGTCATCAACATGGTAACCAAAAATGATGCCAGCTTGGCTTTATCGTCAAGTTTCCATTGAATTACCATTAAAATGAAGGAACCGGGTTGTTTACGAGTATTACAATTTTAGTATGAAATAAATACAACATAGAGTAATATAAACGTATTACACATCCAGATATAGATTATTTACACTATTTTAAACAATCATTACACAAAATTCGTAACGATATCCTTCCACAAATAACATTTAATTATATTTAGTATTATCGCTACAATCACCAACTCTATTAATAACTCGCCAAGTTGGCAATCCCGATTTCCAATGTGTAGCACGCACTGAATTGGCAACCAAGTGCTTCGTTTCATATAATGTCCCCAATAGGTTGCGATAATACTTAAGTACCCATTTAAGAGGCATGTTTTAACACTTACTGATAGTTATATTTAGTGAGCAATAACTAAATGATGCGTTCCATGTTCTTGAAACAGTAACTATTTATGTGTTTCATGCATATTTAATTTTTAAAAGACGAATAATTTCAATATAAAACATCCTTATGTAATCTGTTAGAACAATATTTTATACATTACCTGCATCTCTCAAATCGTTAAGAAGATTAGTAGCTGTTTTACTTGGACCGTAAATAGCAGCAGATTTTTCTTTAGCAATCGCTTCTAAAGTGTCTGCTAAATCATTTCTCGTGTATACATCGCCCATTTTGTAGAGATCTTTGGTTTCGTTGTTTGTAAACACATTTCTAAAAAAATTGAAAGTTTAAAGAGTTAGGTTACTTTACTACCTTATAAGATTCAAAACTGCTACTTAACTAACTCTTTTGCAACAAATGGTAATGGTAATGAAAAATATTCTTGTTTGAAAACAGGGATCAGAAATCACGAATTAGCCTCTCTCTCTTTTAAGGCTTTAAGTTAAAATCTATAATTAAATAAAACTATGTAGACAGATTTAAATACAGAACGCAAGAACTTTCATAACATTCTCCTGAAAGATCTTAATGACACTCTTTATGTAATTCGAAAATCTCTTACGCATGATAGACCACATATAAAAGAGCTAAAAAGCTTTTTGGATTTACTGATGCCAGGCCATTAAATTATATTTCCAATCTAAATAAACCCAAGTTCAAATTTAGTTAGTCGCATCATGGCCAATGTTAAATCACCAAAATTCAACTAGATTAAGTACTCAAAGATTAGTCGACCATTAATTTACGTTTTAATTAAATTTATTATTGCACAGTTAAAATTTTACATTTACAATAAAAGAAAACAATAAGAGAAATCTTAGCTTTTAGAGAGGAGCCTGGTTGACATATGTCCAGGGTGGGGGAGGGGTAGCAATTGACTTTCACCTCTACATGGTGTTTGGGGGTGAAATTTGGATGAAAAGAAATTTGCCGAAATTGGCGCGCGTCTCGTTAAATAGTGAACTGAATCACCTGCAAATTCTTGGGCAGAACTCACAACTGTCTTTCAAGCTGAGTCTCTAACTGGGTATTCCCAATCGCTCAAAGTTACATTTTATAAGATTCATGAGATTTTCGACCTCAGCAAGGGACCCAAGATCTTTGACAGACCCCTTCCGAAGGAATGTGACGACATCCAGTCAAGGGGGCACATATAGAAATTACCAAAAAGGGGGCCGCCCAGCGTCTCATTACTACTATGGTAAAATCTTAAGCCCCTAAACAACTACTAGAACAGTTTTTTTAATCTTACGCCAGACTTAGGCATGATCTCCATCAGACACACACACACACACAATAACGGGAAACCCAAATCGGTTCAGAAAACAATAAAAGCTTCAATGATTTTTAACAATAACAGCTGCTTCTACGTTGCCGATTCCAGAACATGAGACTAAATGGTCTCTGTACATGTCTTAATCAGAACCGAATCTACACAGGAGTTTCATGAGGTAGTCATGTCCAGTTGTAATTCTAAAATTAGCAACAACGAAACAGGTCTATGAGGATGACAAGGGACACTTTCTATCAAGGAACTCCATTTCTTCCACCTCATAGACTCCCGTATCTTTTCTGGAAAAAGAGTCTTAAATCTAGCAGTGATGATTCAATTTCACTTTCAGAACACTTTCAGGAAGAGTTCGATTCAGCGCGTGAAAAACTCGTTATGTTTCTTATTTTGTAAGAATAGAATCTATAATCCTCTAGTCTAGACAAGAATGGAACATCAATTTTATGTGCAACTAAATTAAATTATAAAATAATGAAAATTTATTAAGCACATACATGATAATCATCATGAATCTTAATGAATATTGTGTACCATTCGTACCTAATACCTTCAAACTGCATAATGAATTCCCTTTTCTTTCTTAAAGCTCGGGCAAGATGAGCGTTTACTGTTATTCCTTCTCTGCATATCTTGATTGTGGGAGGAAATAATTCTTCCCATGGCAAAGACCCAAATCGATCATGAATATCATGATATCCAGCAATTTCTCCGGGTATAGCGATTGCAAGGCCACCTATAAAAATTAAAATTTATAAAAGCTTTAACAAAAAATTTGAAAGCATTTTTTCAACGTTATCATAATCTGTGCCAAATTAGTAATATAAAACCCCTCGTAATGGTGGAAGGATATATTGGTTTTTGATTACTATTTGACCACAATAATAATATAAGAATGGAAGCGTTAAATAGTGGTATTTATTATTAAATACCACAAAAGCGATATCAAATTTTTGAACTTTTTGTAACGCTCCATACATTTATTAACATCGTGCAATTCTTTGGATAGATGTGAAAATCATAGAAGGCATGTGAAACCTTTGTTAATGGTTCGAATGGAAGGTCTATTGTCTAAAGAATCTCTGGGAAAGGTCGGTTGTAATAACATTTGTGCATTTGTTTCTTCATTTTAGGAGTAAAATAGTTTTTTACAAGGCGGCTTTAATATTGGGAACAGAATATTTTTACTTCTAATGACAAGGCGGATATACAATAGATGGTGGTAAGAGACGAAAGACAGATAAATATCGGTAAATAAAATAATCGAACAAAGTTATTGACTTAAAACCTCTCTGGCTTAAAATCAGCGCCATTTCCGAGTCGCCATAGAATGCCATACAACGATGAAGGTGGCCCCTCTAAATCTGATCTGCCGAATCCCGTAGAGTAGTGGTCCCCAACCAGACCGGTTCCGGTCCTTTGATCAATTGTACAAGGAACATTAAATTATTTCCATTTTGTTTACTGTGGTGTACTTTTTCTCTCGGGTTTGTGCGACTTTCCATAGAAATCACTTTATATTCCATATTAAATCACTCTAGATTAATTTTTTGGTGTAATTGTATTTTATTCTGAAGGCATTTTTAAATTGAATTGAATTAAAAAATTATGAAATGAAACCAATATAAAATACAAACAATCAACATCCCAACCTCAGCGGGCAGCGGTAAAATTATTCAAACCTTCACCGGTCTGCGGTGATAAAAATGTTGAAACACGCCATCATAGAGGGCATCTAGGACTAAAAAAATAGACATCTAGGACTCAAAAACAAAAAAATTCCAATAAGATGGAGATGCACCGCCAAGCAGTTATGTCCAGTCAGGGCCGGAAATGAGCAACCGCCTCCCGACGAGGACTGCGGGAAATAGCCAGCAGATCCCCAATTTTCCAGTGTTTTAGTTTTATCCTATCATAAATTTGGGATTTAACATCTTTTGCTATCATATATTTGATATGCAGCTTGATAGAATGGAAAGACAAGGATGTAGGAGTTGATTGGTGTAGCCTTGTGCCCTTTTGTGCCTTCTCAGTCTCAAAAATTATACTGTTGCCAGGTATCCATTGGAAAACCACATGCTTTGTTTTTAAGGTCAGCTCCCTTAGATAATGACAACCTTGGGCAATTTCCTGGGATGATGGAGGACGCGAGCAGCTATTGGCCAAAATTGCTGCTTTGAGAGATTTTTTTTACTACTTAAATTTACTACTCTGGCAAATCTATCCTAAAAATTATCAAGTATTTTAGGGTAAAAAAAGTGGTCTATAGGTTTCGGCATGTTATTCCGTTCTCGTACTAGCCGAACGTTTGGGGAATGGAATATTGGAAACAGGAAATTAAAATACCCTTGAACACACATTATGTACCAAAATGAGACGCAATTTGAGCAATGTATGCTGCATTATGTTTAGTAAGTTTACTGTACTGCAATGAAGCGTTTAATATAATCTTTTGTAGTGGAGAATTCTTTACAATCATGACATTTACAGGAAATGGTGGCAAATATGGTGAGACTGACATTGTGAGAGCTATAAAAGTATTTCGTACTAAGGGGCTTGACCATCTGTAAAGATATGTCAATGCTTTTCCTACCAAAAAAAAAAAAGTAACTTTTTCGAAGATTAAAGGAACCAGACGTAGAGGACGACCACCTACACGATGGTTAGACAATGTCGAAAAGGATTTCAAATTTTTGGGAATCAACCAATGGAAGTCCATCATGACTGATAGGGTCAACTGGAGGAGGAGGATCAGCTAGTCAGCCTTGACCTGCAAAAGGCTGTTGAGCGTACGAAGAAGATTGTGATGCTCAAAATATGAACGCACAGTCTACGTATGAGAGTAGACTAAACATTGCATTTGAGCATCTCTTATGCAAACGTGAGAAAAACTGAAACGTAGTTACACGGAAAACAATTAAGGAATTATTTGAGGTGTGCAGTAGGCTTGTTTGGGTTATCGTTTGATTTTATACAAAGAAGTGAATACTTCTTAAAAATTACTTAGTATTATACACATTTAAGGTATCCGACTACGTTCGGAACCGTGATTTTAAAAAGGCGCATAAATGGATAATTTTCATGATATTTAGTGTCACTCAGATTAGAATACACGTATAAAATTGTTTTAAGGACATTTTGACAAAAAAACGTTATTTAAATACAATATTTCGGCTAAAAATGAATTTAGAATAACCTTTTTTCAAAATGTTCTCCTTTCGTGAAAAATGCTTCTATTATAATAATATTTTGCCTGTATATAGCGCAGACCGTTGTACAGAGGCTCAACTATGATTTCTGAAACATTCACATTTTCAGAGTTACAACCATTTTAAATATTTATCGGCGTTTTTTTCTTAAAATGTCTCCCCTCTGTTGTGTGTGTGTGTGTGTGTGTCGTAAAACACGGATAAACTCACTTGTAAGTTATATATTTCAAAACTTCTAGTTGAGCCTCTGTACAGAGGTCTGAGCTATATACAGGCAAAATATTATTATAATAGAAGCATTTTTCACGAAAAGAGAACATTTTGAAAAAAGGTTATTCTAAGTTAATTTTTAGCCGAAATATATTGTACTTAAATAATTTTTTACTGTAATACTATTCTTAAAACAATTTTATGTACATTTTCTAATCTAAGTGACACTAAATATCATAAAAATTATCCATTTATACGCTTTTGCAAAATCACGAACGTAGTCGGATACCTTAAGTTACTAAAACCTCAATGATATGCGAAGCACTGTATTCGTATATAGTTCATCATACCCGTGCCCTTTTCCCTTTGTAGAAAGATCCTTTTAAACCGGAAGAAAGGATTACGGAAGAATGTTGGCTTTCCCTGAGCAATGGATCAGTGCTCAATCAACGAATTCTATGGTCGACGCATTTGGCACATTAACACGATTCGGAACAATCGGACTTGGCGCAGAGCGAGATCTTATCACCGCCAAACCTAACCCTTTTAATAGAAGATTTCAGAAGTCTCTTCAAGTACTTGAATTATCAAAATCGGGGTTCACCGACGGAACGCAACAAGAAGGAAACACAATCTTAAACACAATCTTTTTAAAAATTAAATCCATTTTGATTAAACGGTACTCTCAGTTCATGCCAAACTTTGTAATCAAATTTAGATTTTCAAACAACTAAATCTATAAATTGTTATTTATAATAAACCTTTGACTCTTTAACAAGGGGGTGCCACATGACTATTTAACAATGGTTTAGCAAAATCAGTTGAAATTTGAGCATTCGACAAAAAATCCAGAGCTTTATTTTTTACTACGCAAATATTAAAATTTTTTAAAAGCACATAACAAAGGATTAAGAACACTTGTGTGATGTACTAAATTTATCATTTAGGATTTATAAATTGTGTAATCCACAGTAAAAATCTAAGAAAACTTTATTACCAAATTGAGCTAAAGTCGCATTTCCCTGGAACATGTCTTCCGTTGCTTTTTCAGGAGCAGTTTCACGGGCATCAATGTAATAAGCAGCTTGTTGAGTCCTGTAAAAAAAAGTTCTTACTTGATCAGACGTATAAAGAAAAAGAAAAATTTCGGCTTTTTTTAAGTAGAAATTTTTGATATTTAGAAGAAAATTATAAATATGCAAATGAAAAAATAACATCATAAATATATGTTTTTTCTTTTTCAACGGTCAACAACCCTGGGTGTGCCATGGCTTTCTCCAGAAGTCTTTTACAGGCATCTCTACTTCTTTTGGCAACTGTTTTCCAGTTTTTAACCTTTCCATGTTCTGAATCTCAAATCTTTAAAATCCTGTCTTAGTCGCCTTCGTACTAACAGTCCAAAACATTCTTCCTTTGATTGCGTAACAAGAGAAATTTTTACAGCGTGAGGTGGTTGGCTTCATGCCCAACCCCCAATCTGGGGGATCAGGCCTCCAAATTTATGAGACTCCTGCATGCAGGGGTGGCCAGTTATACCCCCGGACACTGAGTACCCATTTTAGTCGCCTTTGATGACATGCATGATCCAGATTGGAACTATTCTTTCGCACACGGTCATCATACGGTGAATAATATTTTTTAAAATAATATTTTTTTAATAATTGAATTTTTTTTACAAAATGCTTTTATTACAACTATTTATAGTATGAGGCTTATAAATTGTGCTACTATTGCGTTTTGGGGAGATATCTTTTTGTAACTAGAAAAAGGCTTAAGGGGACATGGTACGATTTACACTAAAATTTTTAATTTAAGGATTTTCAAAATTTTTTTAGTCGCCTTCTATGTGCATATACTATGTAAAACAGATTTTATGCTCAAAATTTCATATAAAGCTAACCATTTAATTTTTTAAGGAAAAAACTTAAAATTTGTGAAGTGATTTTAAAATGCTACTCCCCCTACAAAAATTTACGTACACGCACGAAATTTGATTTACAAGTACATCAAACCACGTATAACAAAAGTTGGTACGGGTTTTACGATAACATGATTGGTATTTGTACAATACTTCTTTTTATGAATGCTTATTGAAAGTTCCTTAAAAAAGTATAATTCTGAGTTCAATTATTTTTAAAAAAATAAGTATTGCTTTGATTCAAAAATTCATACCAACTTTTGTTACATGTATTATTAGCAATAGGTAAAAAAAAATTTAAATAATTAGGTGCAATAGAAAAAAAGCCTTAGCAATTTAAATGAAGACAAACTAGTTATTTTATCTTCCTGAAATAAGTCCTTTTAAAGTTTTGATTTCCGATAGGAATGTGAATAAAAACCAACATAAAAGCTATCATAATTCTGCGTTTTTAAAGTTTAGAGCTTTCAAATTTTGTGAGGTTAAAGAAATATATATAAAAAATAATTTATGCTAAAAAAATTAGATTTGATTTTTTGACCGATTTTTGTCAACTGAATCGTACTGTGTCCCCTTAAAACGAGATCTATATTTATTTTTCAGAGCTAATGCTACGCTAAATAAAAAAATAGCCTAAATCAATTAAAAAAATTTCAATTACTTTGAATTAATTAAATAATGTTATTTTGTGGAGCTCGGAACAAATAATAATTTATCTAAGAACTAGTCTTTTTTTTTACAGTAAGTTTTGTGTGATACATTTTCAGCAATTTGACGAAGGGATGCAAATAAACACAACCCTATTTTTAAATTACAGAATGATGAGTAGAAGCTGTTACAGCGGAAGTTCTTACACTGTGATCCGTGGAACCCCGGAGGTTCCAAGAACTTTTCTAGAGGGTCCGCTAAGATCTCTCATTTAATGCTAGGTTTCCCTCTTTTGAAAGGCCTATTGGAAAAATCGAAAGATGTGCCATCCTAGACTAGATAACAGAATTTCCCCCAAGTAAAAGCTCTACTAGAACATGTATTTTGATAACTAATGAATTACTTTGTTGTTTGCAACTACATAGCCATTATTACAACGTAATTAAGAACTGAATCCATAGCGCACTAATAAGGCAACAATTGCATTTAAATCCCTCAGACATATGTTGGGAGTCAGGTGAATATTAACGTCGCAATGTTTAACACGAGGGCTTTTGGTGACGGACCTCGTAATTTTAAACCATGGTCAAGTGAGAAGGACGACACTGAGCTGGTAACCCCCTTACCTTGCGACGGGCTCACGCGTCTTTTCTGTAACATAACTTCTGGGTTCTTTGACGGCCAAGATTAATGGCAAATCTTTTCCAACCCAAATCCAAGAAGTAAAATACGATTATGAAATGCAAATAAGATAGCTTTTAAAAGAACAGAAGTTTCAGTAAGCAGTATGGCAATTTAGGGAAAGTTATGTTTGGAAGAGATACGAGAGTGAATTGATGGCCTATCGTAAAGTTACCAAGATAACGAGCCATTACTACAAGGTGCATACCATTGCACGCGCGCCCAGGTGTTTCGTACCATGATAGAACCTTAGCTTGAATTAAGGTAGGACTGATTATTTGATATTAGGACTTGTAATATTATCAGAATTGAAAGTAGGCGGATAATATAATTATTTAGATAAAGTGGTCTAAATTACGTGATTCGGTTTAACTATCGCTGTGTGTTTGGTTTATTAGATTCTCACTTATATAAATTTATCTAAAGTTAAGAAAAGTATAAAAATTAAAAAAAGTATTAAAGTTTATCATCTTTAAGTTATATTCTTAATAAAGTCATATTAAGAAATTTAAAATGTCTGATCATTTTGAAAATCCCACACCTCTAATTCACGCTGACAATCAAAGATATGGTCACCAAAGAGCGACCATATCACAACCTAACTACCACACCTCACCAACGGGAGGACGTTTGAGCTCTCGATAGATTTAACGTGCATCGCTCTCCTACACGACGGGTCTTTAGTGGTACTGGGCTCGAACTCGTGACATGCCAGCCACGATCCGATACCTTGACCATTAGGCTACAGCGGCCACTTGGGAGTCAGGGAGAGGTGTTCAAAACACTGAGGATCCACGATGTGAGGCTGATACCTAAAGGGAAGCTGCGGCAAGGCAAAGTTTATGAACTGCATCGTTACAGTATTTCACTGGAAAAAAATAATTCCATCTCACACAAAAAGTTTCTTTTTTACGTAGGTTGAGACACCAGTATTAGAATTGTCGAAACAACTCCATGTAATACCGTACAAGTCACTGAAGATTTTGTGTTAACATTATCCTTATTTTCTACAATTGTGCGTAGCTTGTTTTTACCAAGAAAATATTTTACACAGTGGTATAACAAATTATTTAAATTATTTGCTTTTTATAACTGTCCCACTTCAAAGCTACACGAGTTTTTTGTAACGGAACTCGTAATTTTGAGCCACGGTCAAATGAAGAGGACCACTGTGTGGCATCCTGTTCTCTAAACCTTCCATATCGCACCACAACAATGTGAGAACTTTGAGCCTCTACTTATTAAACATACATCTTTCTCTATACACAGCAGGTCTTCAGTTGCACCAAGATTCAAACACAGGAATCGACAACGATGCCCATCAGTTTGTAATAACTACTCGTCTAACGAGACCCTCACAAAAAAGAGTTTAAAATGAGTTAAAGATAAATAAAATAATACTAATAATATAAAAGAGTTACTAGCTCTAGATCAGGGATGGCGAACCATACAATTGGCACGCGGCACAATATTTTAGTCACGCCATCGATCAAAACGGTTTGCATTTTAGTTTAGAAACTATATTATTACAAGGAACCCCAAACTTGAAAAACTATTTCAAAGATTAATATGTACATGAGAAACCAGACAAAGAAACAGTTATTGAAGAATTTATTTCCCTAACTGATTCTTCAATCAAGGAATTTTCAGCGAAATTTTCTCAGTTCAAAGAATTATCAGAAAAGCTCAAGTTTATTATGTACCCTGATGAGACATCATTTGATAAACTGAACTTGACCCAATTTAATTGGTTGGACATTGAAGAATTTGAAATGCAACTTAGTGATTTCTAGTCTAGTTCAATATGCATTCAAAAAGTATTGAAACAAGGAAAAAGTTGGAATTGATTCAAACAGAAAGATTAACAAGCAATATAAGTAAGAGAATGCCAAAAACGAAATTTTGGAAACATTAAACTCGATTCCAGATACATTTGACTGTTTGAAGAAGCTGGCTTATGCTATTTTAACCAGATTTTCATCGACCTATGCCTACGAGTCATTATTTTCAGCGATGAGTAACATTAAAGACTCGTTTAGAAACCGTTTGGCAGATGACCCCAATTCTGCATGCATTCTGCTAAAAGTAACATCTTACAATCGTAATATGTTGTTTGTCTTCTATAATCTGCAACAACAGAAGTCACACACATTAATGCTACTTAATTTTAATTACACATACAACTGAAACAATTGCTGTTATACAGTGCAAAATGTGTTTTTTTCGTAGTAAATAAAAAACTTTGTGTTTTTAGTATTTTGCTTCATTATTTTCCCAATAATCATTAGTCAAAATTATTTGACGGCACGTCTATACCTTATTAAGCATTTCTTTAGAAAAAATGGCACGTTGATCAATAAAGCTTCGCCACCCCAGCTCTAGATAAACACACACACAACTAGTTCACTGTTATAAAAATATAAAGGACCGAATATACCAAAAGAATGGGAAATTAAATTTAATTCCACATATGCCGATTTCCTATCAAATATACCTGGAGAGAATGAAACATGGCAATTTCTCTTAATATTTTTGACCTTTCAATAAGTCTAGCACTATTAAAAATTTGCAAAGAAAAAAAAGTTGTCGATATCTCGTGTAGCTTTTTAATTAAACTATTACAGACTCACAAGATGGAACATGTCAAGATATTTCGTTGACTCATCTATTAACATACAAGGTCTGCTCAAAAAGTATCCGACCTTCAATTTTACGCATATGCGAAAATACGCATATGCAAACAATATCAATTTACGCTTATGCAAAAAAAAAAAAGGAAGATTGAAATAAAAATGGAATATTTTTATACAATTTTTTCTTAAAAAAATATTTTTATTGAAAAAAAAATGTGAATACAAAAAAAAAACAGTTCCTTATCTATTTTTCAAAACTGTGTATATACATGGTCTATTCAATGATTATCCCATTGTGAATTTTCCTGCGCACAGTGGTGATTCTAAAGTGACGCCACTTTACACAGTGGGGGAGGCGACAGCTTAATGCACATGCTTGAATTTTTTCCCGTAATATTAGTCGTTTACTGCAGGTAGTCGAGTGAGCTTTTGCTATACGTGTTCGTCGAACTTTTATTTCTCTAAAGATGACTAATCGACTTGTGCAGAGGTACCGCATCAAATGTTTTGTTAAGAGCTAGGGAATTTTCGAAGTTAAATAATTTCTAAGATTCACACACAGGAAGTGTTTAGAGACGATGCTATGAAGGTCATACAAATTAAGGAGGGGTTTAACCAATTCAAAAGTGGCCTCACGTCGGTAGAGAGTGATCAGCGTTCTAGAAGGCCACAAACCGCTCGAAACGCAGCTGTTGTGTAGAAAATAGAACATCTCTCTGATAATAGAAGACCATTGACCGTATGAGAGACTGCTGAACAAGTTGACATCAGTACAGGTTCTCCACATGCAATTATGTGTGATCGTGGGCAGAGTGGTTGCGAAATTTGTTCCCAGGGTTCTGTCGGTGGAACAAAAAGAACTCCGTCTTGCAATTGCACAGGACCTACTGGATACTATCAACGCAGAATTTCGCTTCTTATAACTTTTGGCTGTCCCCGAAAATGAAAATACCATTAAATAGACCCCGTTTTCAGAGTAAAGGCAGAATGCGGCGGCAGATTTTAACACCATTCCAAAAAAAGCCTTCCAGAAGTGTTTTCGGCAGTGGAAGAAATGCTGGGCTGTCAGAAGGCGCATAAGGCCTAACGTAAAATCCGGCGTATAACGCGCACCTATGCGTTCAAGCTACAGTTTTTAATTTTTTGGTATACTCGCCGTATAACACGCTGTGGCAGGCTCACGCGTCTTTTCTGTAACATAACCTCTGGGTTCTTTGACGGCCAAGATTAATGGCAAATCTTTTCCAACCTAAATCCAAGAAGTGAAATGCAAGTGTAGATGCAAATAAGATAGCCTTTAAAAGAACAGAAGTTTTAGTAAGCGGGATGGCAATTCAGAAAAAGTTCTGTTTGGAAAAGATAAAAGTGTAATTTGACGGCCTACCAAAGAATCACGGATTCCTAGCCATTACTACAAGGTGCATACTATTGCACGCGCGCCCAACAGCCTATCTGAAGGTGATTGAACCGTTGCGGGGAATTCAAGGTAGGACAGATTATTTGATATAAGAAATCGCAATATCATTAGAGAGTAGGCGGATAATATAATTATTAAGATAAGTGATCCAATTGCGCGATCTGTTTTAGCTACGGCTACGTGTTTAGGTTTATTCTCACTTAAAATAAGTTTGTTCAATATATTAGAAATTTAAGTTAAACTCTTAATAAAGTCATATTAAGAATTCTAAAATGTCGATTCTTTTCGAGAACCCCACACCTCTAATTCACGCTGAAAACCCAAGATATGGTCGCCAAAGATCGACCATATCACAACGCACCCCCCC
>BMAV01007103.1:167853-198553 GCA_019973955.1 Trichonephila inaurata madagascariensis
TTCACAAAAGGAGAACATTTTGAAAAAAGGTTATTCTAAGTTCATTTTTTGCCGAAATATCGTATTTAAATAATTTATTTTTGTCAAAATGTCCTTAAAAAAATTTTATACATGTATTCTAATCAAAGTGACACTAAATATCATGAAAATTATCCATTTATGCGCTTTTTTAAAATCACGGTTCCCCGAACGTAGTCGGACACCTTAATGAGTTAAAGTAAAACAGATCATACTTTCCAATAACAGCGCATGGGGCTGCATCAGTTGAAATAGCTGCACTCTGGTACTTTCCAAGCTTCGATGAAGACTCGTATTCAGGCAACCAATTCCTCTTTTGCAGACTTGGCAGAAAAAAACATACTAAAACAACTGTGACGACCAGAACAACCAGAATGAAAGCAACGATTAAGGCTGCTTTTGCTTTGAGTGTCAGCGACCGCCTGCAAAGAAGGAAAGAACATTGAATATTAAAGTTACTTTTTAGGAAATATTTATTTTTAAGATTAAAATATTTCGAAAAAAGTTATATGTAACGATAATTATACGGTTTTTGGTGTTTGAGTAATCGAGAAAAATTTAAGAGAATCATATTTTTGTTCAGGCTTTGAAATGAACAACCAACGAGCACAGAGTAAATTTGTGGAACTGTGATTACTTATCACGCTTTTTTTAAGAGTAAATTTGTGGAACTGTGATTACTTATTACGCTTACGATTACTTATTACGCGGGAGTTCTTCAATTGAATTGTTAACATAATTTATTATCTTTTTAGAATAAATTTTATAACTAAACTAGCACATTTACACTGACCATTTTAATGTTAAATATAAAGACTTTTTATTTTATCATGTATATACAGTCTTATTTATGTTTACTTTTCAAATATCCCCATACAAGTTTAAATTGAATATTATTAATCCCACACACATACACAATGAATTAGTGTTTATCCATTTTGAATAAAAATGCACATGACAATTTTTTTTTTTAAAAAAAAAACATTTTTCTAATTTGGTTTGTTCGCTTGTATGAAATAATAAGTAACTTCTTAATGATCTTTTATATCCACAAACTCTTATACAATGTACAATTAAATTATTCTTAAAAGGAGGGTAACTTTTGAAAAAACTTTTTTATTAAAGTCGCAGTCTAAAGCCTCGCGAGTGCTATTGGTGACGAACCTCGTAATTTTCTACATCGGTCAAGTGACAAGGACGACATTCGGGCTATTCGGGGGCATTGGGACGACAATGGGACATTCGGTTCTCATTTTCCAAACTTCCACAACATGCCAACGTGGTGATGTTTGAGCTATGATGAATTTAAGGCCTGCTACAATATCTCTACAATGCGAATTTTCAATGTGGCAGCGGTAGCCTGGTAATCAAGGTAATGGACTCGTGGTCGGCGTGTCATGAGTTTGAGACTAGTACTGCTGAAGACTCGCCGTGTAGGGGAACGCTCCACATTAAATCTGTCGGGGCTCAAACGTTTTCCGGTTGGTGTGGAGGTTAGGACAGGGGATGCCAGCTCGTGTCGTTCTCGTCACTTGACCTTGGTTCAAAATTACGAGGATTGTCGCCAAAAACCCACATGTAGCAGAACAGTGCGACGTTAATATTCACTCACTCACTCCCCCAGTAGTCATTTAACTAGTTTCTCCTTCTTCCATCTGACAATCATTTTTATTTTCAATCAATAGAGTGGCCGGGGTAGCCGAGTGGTCAAGATATCGGATCGTGGCTGGCATTTCACGAGTTCGAGCCCAGTACCACTAAAGACCCGCCGTGTTGGGCAGCGATGCACGTTAAATCTCTCGAGAGCTCAAACGTCCTCCCATTGGTGTGGTGTGGTAGCTAGGAAAGGGTGCCAGCTCAGGTGTCGTCCTCGTCACTTGACCATGATTCAAAATTACGAGGTCCGGTGCCAAAAGCCTTCGTGTAGCTGAACAGTGCGACGTTATTCACTCATTTCAATCAGTAGAAGAGGCTGATATTTTATAGGACAGCTCTTAATCGCTATTTGTTCCAGGTAGTGATGTACGCGAATATATGGCCGGGTTTGTTTTTGTCGAGTTGTGGGTTCGAGACCTCTTGTATTGATGCTGATGCACGTGAAATCAGGCAAGGCTCAAAGTCCTCATGAAAAAAGAAAAAAAGGGATGTCGTCCTTATGACTTGACCACATTTTAAAATTAGGAGAACACTCGCAATAGCCCTCGTGTAGCTTGGTTGCATAACATTAATAAACAAGTAATCAATTATAGTAGCTTATGCACCAAAAGTCAGTAACACTTCGAAAACCTCTGCACGCGTTAAACCTCTCATTCGTTTAGTAGTATTAAGGTTTTGTGTAATATTAAGCAGCATAAATATGGAAAAATCATTATATTTCAAAAATATTAAACGTCTATATATATATACAGTGGGCCACAAAAGTGTTCGTACACTTGCAATTTCTTATAAAATTTAATGTGTTTTCGACTAATAAAACTTAATATATTGTAGTTGTAATTTTTTTATGATATCTGCAACTTGTTCTTAATGGATTGACATAATTAATTTTTTAAAAATAGTGTAACTAATTTTTTTAAAAATTAATAATCAAAAAACTACTAAAAATTACGCCACAAAAGTCTTCGTACACTTAACAAAAATCTCAATTTAGCTTTAAATATTGTATTTCTTTCTTAATTTGGTACTTAGTAGGATATCTTTTAGTGCCCACAACCACTTTTAAGTAACTTGGTATAGATTTCATCAGTTTTTTGTAATTTCTGCATCGATTTTCCTCCATTCTTCTGTGATTATTGTTTATATTTCACATTTTGCGTTTATTTGTCATGTTTTCTTTATTTTTTACATCAAAATCTCACTAAATATGTTCTACTGGGCTAAATAAAGTGATCGAGGAGGTGTTTTCATAACTTGGGGACAGTTATAGAGACACCAGTGGCGTACATTGAGAGCAGTGCACTTGGCGTCATTACCCTGTTAGAAAATGAAATCGTCTCTAATATTCAAATTTCTTGAGGATAATCTAAAATTTTTCTTTAAAATATTTAAATAGAGTTCATGATTCACAATACCATCAAAAAATACTAAATTACCTAATTCTGAGGCCAATTTACACCCCCACGCCAGAACACATTCACTTAAATGCTGAAGCATGGAGGTGGAGAAGTTCTTGTTCCACATAAATTCATAGGATTAAACTCCTTACTTTTTCATTTACAAGATATTATAGGCCCATCGGAACCAAAAATGTTGAATTATCTGCCATCCCAATCAATTTGCTGTCAATTTTGAATTATCTGAAACTTAATCCCAAGAATCTAGTTGGATGAATAAAACATGGAGGTGGAAGTGTCCTTGCGTGGGGGTGTTAATCGGCCTCACAAAATCAGGTAATTTGGTATTTTTGGTTGATATTGTGAATCATGAGCTCTATTTAAATATTTTAAAGAGAAATTTTAAATTATCCGAGCGAAATTCGGATATTGGAAATGACTTCACTTTTTAACAGGATAATGACGCCAAGCGCACTGCTCTTAATGTACGCCAATGGTGTCTCTATAACTGTCCCCAAATTATGAAAACACCTCCTCGATCACTTTATTTAGCTCAGTAGAACATATTTGGTGAGATTTTGATGTAAAAAAAAAAAGGAAAACATGACAAACACAAAATGTGAAGTAAAAACAATAATCACAGAAGAATGAAGGAAAAGCAATGCAAAAATTACAAAAAACTGATTAAATCTATACCAAGATACTTAAAAGTGGTTTTGTAGACACTAAAACCTATCCCACTAAATACTAAATTAAGAAAAATACAATATTAAAAGCTAAGTTGAGATTTTTGTTAAGTATATGAAGACTTTTGTGGCGTAATTTTTTAGTAGTTTTTTGATTATTAATCTTTTTAAAAAATAGTTACACAATTTTTAAAAAATTTATTATGTCAGTCCATTAAGAACAAGTTCCAGATATCATAAAAAAATTACAATCACAATATATTAATTTTTATTAGTCGAAAACATTAAATTTTATAAGAAACTGCAAGTGTACGAACACTTTTGTGGCCCACTGTAGATGTTTTTTATTATGTATTGTGTGTGTGTGTGAGAATTCGATAAAATATATAAATTCGACAGCTATTTTATAATGAGAGTGTAAAAACCCTGTTCTCTTTCTTAAAATTATTACAATAAATAATGTATTCAGAAAAAAAAATTTAATTTATATAATTTTAAAAAAAACTGCTTATGATTTAACAAAATGATATTTAAATGTCTAAGAAAAAGAAAAGAACATTCTTTTATTACATTTCAAATATTTTCGTAAGAAATATAAATAAATACATATTCAGCATTGAAAACATCTGCTCAGAAAAATGGTAGTTATGTCTGCGGAATTTCGTATGTGAGAAACAGCTGCAATTGCATTTATCAGCGAAATGCAGAAAATATATTCCAGATTCCTAAGCGAACAATGCGTAATAAAAACAAGATCATTTGGGGGAAAATATTGGTGCCTGTTTTTTTAAGGAAGCTTTTTTTAAAGCGAAATTTAAAGTTTTCTAAAATTATAACATATTGTTACGAATTTTGTGTAAATAGTGTAAATAATTTGTATTTGAGTGCTTAATGCATTTATATTACTCTATGTTAAGTTTATTTCATGTTAAAATTGTACCATTCACAAGCAATGCCACCTCTTACGTTATAATGGCGATCCAGTGAGAACTTGGCGAAATCTTGGCAGTAGAGCCAAGTTGGCATCGTTTTTGGCGACCATTTTGGCGTCATTGGCAACCATGTTGGCGAGTTCGGAACCCTCGGGAATCTTCTAGAAAGTATTAGATCTCTCCACTAGTGTCACGTTCAATGACACGAGAGTTCGAGCCCAGTACCACTAAAGACCCGCCGTGTAGGGCAGCGATGCACGTTAAATCTGTCGAGAGCTGAAACGTCCTCCCGTTGGTGTGGTGTGGTAGTTAGGAGAGGGGGGTGCCAGCTCAGGTGTCGTCCACGTCACTTGACCATGGTTCAAAATTACGTGGTCCGTCGCCAAAAGTCCTCGTGTAGATGAACAGTGCGACGTTAATATTCAATCAATCAATCAATCAATCAATGACACGAGCTGTTATATTTCTGGAAGTTTCTGTCGCACCTATAAAAATATGCTCGCCGATAAGGCGGGGAGTTTGGATTAAACCAGCGAGTAGTGAGGATTGTTTTGACTAACGATTAGCTCGGCGGTGCTTGTGAATAATATTTACTTACGTGTATTTTTAAACACTGGTTATATTGTGTTTGATTGCTGTTGAAGGTGTGAAGACCTTCGGATATTTACTCTGTGAATATTGCTGCTGAATCCTGTATTTAAAGGATTGGATTTTTGATAATCAATTCGCATCGCTCTTAAAGAACTGTTTATTTTCTTTGTGATTGTTTTGCATAAAATCCATGAACCCTCGGATCTATGTAACAATATAATTCTTAATGTTTAATAGTCTCCTAAAAATATCGTTTGTTCTGTGAATATGCTTGTATTAAAGAAAAAATAAATTAGAATAATTATAATGTGATGCAATTTTTAAAATGGTTTATATTTATTACTTTTGAATTAAAAAAAATTAACAATGCGAACATATCAATACCAAAATAATATTGCGAGCATTTTGTGCAAAAAATTAACGCTAATAATGAATAAAAAAAATTCTTTTATACTCGAATTTTTTTAAATTTCTAGCCTGTTTCTTGCTGAAAACTATTTTAATAATGCACATTTCTTTATAAAAATTTTGTAAAAAATATTAAACTTTTCTAGAGAGAATAGGAAAGTAATTAACAAATTGTTACCTTAATTTTGAATCTTCTTTTGTCCCAACGTCCCATTTCTGGACCCCAAAAGGAGCTCTGAAAAAAATTTTTAATTCAAATGAAATGAACATGAGAGAAAATGTTTGAATTTCATATCAGATATTATAACAATTTGTAACAACAATTTGTAAGTAAAAAAAAAGAATGTCAAGTCAAAAGTTGTAATAAACAATTTGTAAGTCAAATACAAAAAAAGTGTGTGTGCTTATATGACCACACGATAGAAGTGATAACTTCAAATTTTGTAATGTTAATTCAGGGATTAGTTTGGTAAATAAAAAGTAATATTTTTGTACGAAATATACAATCATATTTGGGAATTAATTGTATTCTAAGAAGGAAGCGATAGGTTATAAATCCTTTAGATTCAAAATTTTATTAGGGGTTTACTATCTTTGGTAAACACGGGTGTCACGACCCCGGGGTACCCCAGTGATCCATTTCTATTTTTGACCCTCCATCTTGTCATCCAATTTCTTCTTTTCTTCTTTTCCCCTCCAGACCACAGACTTATGAATGTTTGGCGCAGTATAGCCAAAACTGGCTCTTGCGCCATAAAACACCAAACTCAACTCAAAATTTTACTTAAATATCAATAAAAAAAACTTCGTCAAATGTTGTTCCGTACTTCCTCTCGTGCTTCATTTTGATCATTTGACATAATTAACTAATCAACTAAAGTTTTTGATTTGTCTTTTGAAAAATCTACTTTAAAATTCTCACTTAAAATAATAATAATTTGTTCAGAATACCCGATTCGGCTTTGTGAATTTTGGTTGTAATTTAATAATATTCAATATTTATCCATGAATTAATTTAAGGGATAGTAAGACTAGTAGTTGATTGGGAAGAGGGGAATTTAGGTCAGAACCTTTAAAAAGGAATTTAATCGGAAGATTTATATCACATAATCTCTGGCTTATACTAGCTCTTTTGTCATTGTATGGTAGTTTTGTACTAATATATCCGGTGCTGCTGCAAGGAAAATCTTCTTAATTATATTTTTTCTTGTATTTAAACTATTTAATGTAAATTTTTCTTAATACATGTATACTTAATTTTGTTATTTCAAATTTTTAATTGTTTTAATTTTCTGTTTAGACTCGAAGTATATTTAAGTTATGCGATGAATAGAACTATTTGTTCATTGCCATTGTGATTCGCTTACACAAAAATAGATTTTTATTCTTAAGATCATTGCAATATTGCTAATGATAATTATATTATTTACTTAGTTCTATAAAATTTTGTCCTTTTTCTACATTTTATGTTTAATTCTAGTGTAGGATTTCTCTTTTTCTCTAAGCCTATTTTTAAAAAATATTACGTTTTATTTTCATGCTTCAACTAGGATTAGAAGAAATCCCGGATTCATTTTAGCAGAAAGAGGTGGTGGGCGGGGGTGGAAACGTCCCGCCTTTCCTTTTTAGGGGTGTGTATGTCCGACTGAAGGCGAAAAAAGCTGAATGAGCGGTACATTCACAAGTGTGACGTTCAGTCAAGTTCACTCTCCGGCAAAACGCGACACAATAGAAGTTATCACTTCAAAAATATAAAAATAGATTTCACATTAAGGTGAACATTATTTTCACTGCCACCTTTGTAAAGGAAAGCAAATAATAAACACATGTTTTGATTTTACCTTAATATGATAAAAATATTTGTACATTTTTTTAAGTCTTGAAGGAAAATACAAAATAAATCAAAAGTAAAATCATGATTACCGTTTGCAATTTTAAAAAAATGAAGAACAATTGAAGAAATTGTATGTGTGTGTTCGCTGATTTGAAATTGAGTCAACTATCTCTCTTCGAAAAAGAGTATTTTCTGAAGGGTCATTTCAACCCTCTTTTTACTAGCCCTTGAGCAGATTATAAAATAAAGAATGTGTTTCTGCTGGGGGGGAGCTTTGCAGAAGGAACCCTTCCAGGTAACATTTTCCTACGACGGTATTTTGGCGGTTGATAAATTAACCATCAAATACTTTGTGTAGTTCTGATTCAATTTATATTAGTGTGTATTATATCAGTGTGAATGTGTATTTAATTTTTTATTGCATATGAATGTATTTTATTTTGTAATTATTTGAAATTGCAATTTATTGTATTAAATTGCTAATTATTTTAAATATTTCATTTTTTTGATTTTTCGCGATATGATCGCGCCTCCCCCAAGTAGGGTTATTGTGCCCTTCTAGGTGGGCACACCCCACAGTTTGAGAAACGTTGCGATAAAGATTTTATTTCGAGTTTTGAGAACAATTTAATAACCGTATGCATGAAACAAAATATTATTTGGGAAGAAAAGCAAAGTGATTTACATAATAATTTGGCCGATAGCGAAACGAAGATTTGATAATTTAGATGTAAAAAATGAAAGAGATTAATTGGGTTTTAAATAAACACTAGGCAGTTGTACGCGTTCTCTGTAATTTTAATTTTTTCTCCCTCCAATTTTTTTGCACCCTAGGCATGCGTCTAGCGTTCTTAAGCGGTAAAGAAGTTATCCAGAAGTTTATCCAGAAGTTTCAAATATTTTACCCTTTCGACATTTTCTGAATCGAAATTGATTTTTTTTTATCTACAACAAATCTATATTTGTAATCGTAGCATTCGAATTTTACATTATAAAAACGCAATAACCCGCTATGTACTTGAAAACTTGATACTCCTCTATTGAAATATCATCTGATTTATTTTTAAATTTCCTAGGGATTGTGTGTGTGTCTCTTTTGAAGTTTGCATCAACTGTTCATCTTTTGGAAAACAACAACAAAAAAAAATCGTATGGTTGCCATATTTATAAGATGACCAGTTCGGCACACAGCAATAACGATGCATTAGTATAAAATGTGTGCAGCTTTAGGTTAAGTAATTAATATTTTTAAGTTAATTAAGATTTGACAGAATAAACAAAACACTAATTTCACATTTTTAAACACTAATTTCTCATATAAAACAAAATATCTTAAATTTATACATAATTAGAGATGTTAGCATAAATGCATCAATTTAATATATCGTGCCCTCAAAACTAAAAAAAAGAAATACAATAATGACACAAGAATAAAGGGGAGAAAATATGTAGAACGGGTTGTCGGAGTACCTGTTTCCCGAAGGGAAACTTCACTTCCTATCTTTTTGACTTAGTGAGTGAGCATTACTTCGGCTTTAAGGGGAGGGGGAGAAAAGGGAATAAAAACCCTGTTAGAACGTCCTTCTTTTTTAGTCACGTGATTTCTTTTTAGGAGTGGACCAATCTTGTCGGAGCAATTTTTCCGAATACAGGCGAAAAAAGCCGAATGAGCGTTACATTCCCAAGCGTGACGTTCATTCAAGTTCACTCTCCAGCAAATCGGGCCAATAGAAGTACACATTTTGTGACTTGATTTATATCCTCAATCCTCTGAAGCATTGTTTCTCTAATGCCAGTTGTACAGAGACATTTATTGACTCCACTTTGGGAAGCTATTGGAATTAATTGACTCGTAAATATAGTGAAATACGTTTAACGCGAAAACGCTTATGCCGAAATATCGGTTAACACGAAATAATATACAAGGGTCCCAACAATCTGCTATGTGTTTTCACGCAATTTTTTTCTCTTAACACGAAAAAATATTCCTTCTGAAAAAATACGGAAAACACTAGCCGGATTAGACTCTCCTACTGTATCAATGGAAGAATTCGTTGCAGTAGATATGACAATGTGTGTACAGCCCCAATGATGGCACATAAAGACATTTTGCAGTTTGTTTGAAGCTCAAAAAATAACATTGATGCAGATTCCGAAAACGAAAATGAAATGAATACTGCAGTTTCCTGTTCCCACGTCATTCGAAATAAGGAACATCATGAAAAGTATGCTCAGTTATTTAGACGTGCTGAAATGAATAAAATGGACGACATCGAACAATTTGATGCTAAACAAGACAATGCAAAGAAAAATATCAGACTATTTTTCAAAAACTCAGTAAATGTTTTGTTATTCAAAAAACTTGAGAAAATTTTATATTGAATTTCTTTAAGGTATCCGAATACGTTCGGAACCGTGATTTTGCAAAAGCGCATAAATGGATAGTTTATTCATGATATTTAGTGTCACTTAGATTATAGAGTACACGTATACAATTGTTTTAAGGAAATTTGGAAAAAAAATTTATTTAAATACAATATTTTGGCAAAAAATTAACTTAGAATAATTTGTTTCCAAAATGTTCTCCTTTTGTGAAAATTGCTTCTATTATAATAATATTTTGCCTGTATATAGCTCAGACCTCTCTACAGAAAGCTCAACTAGAATTTTTGAAATATATAACTTAGAAGTAGATTTATCCATATTTTACGACAACAGAGGGGAGCAATTTTAAGAAAAAAACGCCGATAATTATTTCAATCGGTTGTAACTCTGAAAATAATGTGAATTTTTCAAAATTCATAGTTGAGCCTCTGTAAACAGGTCTGAGCTATATATAGGCAAAGTATTATTATAATAGAAGTATTTTTCACAAAAGGAGAACATTTTGAAAAAATATTATTTTAAGTTAATTTTTTGCCAAAATATTGTATTTAAATAATTGGTTTTTGTCAAAATGTCCTTAAAACAATTTTATACATGTAGTCTAATCTAAGTGACACTAAATATCATGAAAATTATCCATTTATACGCTTTTTTAAAATCACGGTTCCGAACGTAGTCGGATATCTTAAGTTCTTGTGAATGTCTTTGGTTCATTGATTTTCATCAAATACAGGCATATATACATATCTATGTAAATAAAAAATAAACTCTAATAAACTTAATTTTATAGATATGTTTTTTTTTCTTTGGGTCTTTTTTCTTTTTGCAATATATCCTTTAACACAAAATTATTTTTGCAAGAAAAAATGTTTCAGTCCCTTCAGCATTAAGTGATAATTTCTTTTTAATATAATTGTGAAACTTAAACGTCAGTATATTTATTTACTAAATGAAAAAATTAACTGAAATTCCGCTTTTCATAGTTTTATTTTTGCCCAAAGTATAATATTATTAAAAGAATCAAACTAGCAGATTGACGACAAAAAGATATAGATGATTACAAATCACATTTTTTCTTCCAGAGAGAGAACAGTTTTGTATTCAACATACAAACTTTAAAAGTATGAAATACATTTGATGAAATAATAAAACATAAATTGGATGAAATTTAAACGTAAGTTTTGTTAATTAAACTCCGATTTAATGACATAATTTATTTTAGCAAAATGTTTCTTTTTTTATGTTTGTTTTTTGTACATTAAATATGTATAAACATTAAAGATTATATATTTTAATGAGATAAAACTTTTTTTTTTAAATACATACTAAATTCAAAATTTAATTTTTTATGAATTATTTAATGAAAGGAAATTACAAAATTTATTTTTTACAGAACTGTACAATCTTTGAGGTAGTTTCAAAAGACAAAAAAATTTTTTACACCATTTCAGAACAAATTGAACTAGCATTTTCCTTTACAAAAGGCTACAAAAAATTACAACAAACGATTAACTTTCATAGATTCAAAAAATTAATTAAATTTTTTTTAAAAAAAAAAAAGAAAAGAAAACTAAATAATGTCATTTATGAACGAAATAAATTTATTATATTGTAAATAACTTACTTAGGATTATTGGATAAACTTTCAATTACTTCCAAATTCGAATTTCTATCTCGCACTATTTCCGGACTAACCGACATTCTTTGCAGAAAAATGACAAACGAATGAAGAATATGTTGAAATAATTAATATGTCATCAAGAGAGGAAGGATTGACAACTAAAATCGATTGCGTGTTTCTTTATTTCTTAAGCTTTTTCTTAAATACAAAATGTATCCACTAGCAACGAATACTTTATTTTAGAAAAAAAAAAGAAATTTCTGAATAGAATAAAGAGTTTTTTTATATATAAGTGTCAGTTTCATTCCAGCTAAAGTTATTCGGATTAGTTACGGAAAGAAAATTTACTTCAAGGGTTATAATACCGCTTTTAGAAAAGAGACTGGTCTAAAAAGAGGACAGATACTCGAGTTAAAGAGATACATTAAAATTTTTGTGAAAGCGAAATTATTGCTTACATTTTAACAATATTTAAATTCTTAGAACAGAAAAGAAACAACACTGATAGAAATCGCATTGTTAAGAAGCACGTGAATTTTTCAACAGAATATTTTTTTAAACAGTTCTACAAAAACAACTTTATTAAAAATGAACTCGTCTCATATTAAGTGACAATTTAATGCAGCGGTCGCCAAACTTTTTCACCTCATGAACCAGTAAAACCATAATTTAAATCCCGCGGACCACTAATAGAATTTTATAACTTTTCGCGTATTGTTTTGAATTGAATTATGTTTCAATGCATCTTAAAACATAATTTAATGTGATGAGTAAGTATATTTCCCATTTTTCTGAGGACCAACGATATTTTCTCACGGACCCCTAGTGGTCCGCGGACCACCACTTGGGCGATCTCTGATTTAATGCATTTCTATTTTTTTTTTTTTTTTTTATCACGAGTTACAATCTACACAGGTTTCTAAAAATTAAAGAATATGAGGCTTACTTTTGAAACAATGCAATTAAACTCAAGAAAATTAAGCTTTTTAATATTTTAACATTTTTATTATTATGTATTACACATAACTATCTTTTAACTAACGATTTGTTTAAAAAATAATCACAGTTTAACAGATATTATAAGTATAGAAATTTTTAAAATTTTTTACAAAAATTTGGAATTTAACTAAGGGTTTCGATTCTTCTGTTCTCGATTTAATACATGCCCAGCATCGGATGTCTATTCAGAAAAAAATTGTCGAATACATAAACAGGTACAGAGACCATAACACAGTGCAACTCCTGTTACGGCTCATATCTCTTGGAAAGGATTTAATGCTGTAAATGCTCTGCTAAAACACTCCTAAAAGTGCTTATTGGGTAAGGCGAGCAATTATCTTTATTATCTTGTAGAAGAAAATAATCGTCAATAAAACTAAATTCTTACCAATAATAGCAGCATAGGACTTGAGGTATTTATCAAAGATTTTGTCTTCGTATTTTTAACCATTCACAATGCCTCCATTAAGCATATGCAAGACTCTGGGGCCCCCCAAAATATTTCGGGCCACACCATGATTCCACTTACCGCTAAGCATGTTTTTCAACAATATTGGATTCATGGAGAGTGGTAAGTTCCTTGCTTCCCTTAGATCAGAACATGATGAGAATCATTTTCTAATACAGTGGCTCATTAGTAAAAAAAAAGTATAGCAATGCCTCGACTTACGCTATCTCTACTTATGCGAATCCCAAGTCTCGTCAATTCGTCTTTTGTTTGATGGAGGAAAAAAAATGGGTAAAATTGAGGAATTGAAAAATTTGCAGTCTTCCCAGGCAAATAAGTTTAGACGTGAACAGTGATGATATTCACAAGAACTTCTAGATTCCCACAATCAAGGGCGTACAATTGATGAGCAGATAGAAATGCATAAAAAAAGCAAGACATTGAAGAAGTCTGAGTTTTTTGACCGAGTTGGACGGAAGATGGTTGGGAATTTGACAGAAGGTCTCAGTTTAATTGAAAAAAGGGTTACAAATATTTTAGAAAACAAAAAACTCGAATGATTAGCACACTTTTTCAACAAAAAAAAAGTATAAAAAAAAAATTATAAGCATACTTTGAGGCAATTTTGCGGGTGAAAAAAAGTTTTTTGAACCGACAGACTACTTTGTTAGATTTTATGAAATGTTCTACATCGAAATAACTTCGACATACTATTATGTATATGTGTTATCTAAGAGTTCATTAAGCTTTTTTAAAAAAAAATATTATTATTTTCGTCTCCTAGCCCAAATAAAAATAACTCACATGTATTTATGTATGAAACCATACCCTCGACTTACGCGGTTATCACTCAGTCCCACCTATCGTGTAAGTTCGGGGTATTACTGTATAGACTGTCATTCATCCTTTGTCCAGTCGGACACGTCTCTAACTCAATTTAATCGGGCCCTTTCTTGCATTGGGTTTAATAGTACACACCTAATCGCTCTTACCTTACAAACCCTCATTGTGAAGACGTTTTCAGACCGTGGTAACTAAAATTCTTATTCCAGTTGCCCCAAAGTTAAAAAATAAGCTGTGGTACAACAATATTTCTGTTTCTTCGAACAGAAAGAGCTATAAAACGATCATCAATTGTTAGTGCAACATGAGGGTGAGTTGAAATAGACCTTCTTGAAACAGATTTCAGATATGAACTGATTCCATAGTTGTTGGTCCCATTTGGATAGATATTAAGCAGTCCAGCACTGTAAGCTTGCGATAAGCTCATTTTTATCTGTTCCATTATGTGTTCTACTTAACATACCAAAGATGTTTTGAAGCCATAAGTTAGAGATTGATAAAGCAATTTTTAAAAAATTTTGAAATATCAAAAAAGACTATTATTTACTAAGGTGACCAATCGTCCCTCTTTTATAGGTTATGCTCTTTCTCGAAAAGAGTCCTCCTACTTGTCCTCATTTTCAATATTTTAAAACTAATCTGTTAGTCTCTGTATTCAGAGATAACAAGCAGAACTGTTATGCGTCACTTCATCGCAAGTAAATTGGGCAGATATTGAAAGTTGTATTGAGTTTTTATTGAAAGAAATATCTGGTATTAAAATGGATGACAATTGTCTGTTTGAAGAAGTTAGAAGACTGCATGTATATTTAAATTCTGATAAATTAGAACAGTGGGAAAATCAACATGTTGAAATTGATAAAAAAAAAATGGGTGGAAATATTAAACCATTTCAGAAATGAACACATTCCATTCGAAAATTGAATTATTCTTGTTGAATTTACATTGTACTGTTCTGAAATTAATGTATAAGCTGAAAGAGTTTTTTTTTTCAATTGGTAATGATTATTGGACATATGACAAATCAAGATTGAATGTTGGTACTTTAGCTGCAGCACTTACCATAAAATTCTATACGAAGGATATTTCTTGATCTGAAATTTCAGGTATATTAGAAAATGATATATTGAAAAAAAATTCATTCAATAGAAAAATACTTATTTAAGTAAATAATTGCGTAAGCGTAATTAGTGTATGTTTGTTTGAATTAATAAAGTGTTTCATTCGCGAGTATATTTAAATTTTTTGTCCTCCTTTTCATTTAAAAAAAAACTGGTCAACTTACTATTAAGTACATTTAAGCTTTTCTTATAATCTCTTTTGTCGAAAGATAAAATAGTAGGTATTAAACTGAATTTTCAAGGATATGTCGTTTTTTCTTTCATAAAAACTCATTTTACTAAATTTATCACGTATTTCATAAAATATCCTGAAATGCATGTAGTACCTTAGTTTTTGGAGGCATGTATAATACTGTGCATATGTAAATATTTGTGACTAAGCTTGGTATGAATTTAGGCTTAACAATCACGACTTAAACTTAGAAATTCAGAATACCAGAAATTAGCTGTAAGTAATTTTTCACGTTTAGTAATATTTAATCTGAATAAAATTTAAATTGATCCCTTTATTTCGTTGGTACACAATATAATATTGACAGAATAAAAGTCTTCGAACCTCAGAAAAATATACTTACTTTAAAGCAAGATTTAAAAATTATAAAATAAAGCTTATTTAGTAAAATCAAATTTCTTTAAACGAATGTTTTAGAGAACATACAGAAATAGCTAGTACTGGAAGTCTAATTTATTTCTCAAGCTAAGCAAAAAAAAAGAGGGCAACCTCAATTTATTATTCGCCCTGTTTAAATAATTAGAACAACCAAAATAGAGTTCTCTACTGGTTATATGTTGTGTTTACATGTTGAGTAACAGGTGAACAATGAATAAATAATGCATAAATGGAAAGGAATCCAATATTGTCCTTGGTTGATGTAATTTATTGTGTGTGTGAGCCACACAAAGAATTCAGGAATTAATATTATAAGTATTGAGTAAATGGTTTATGCATTGAATATTTATCAATTTTTTTGGTTTTATTATTTATACTTTAAAAATTTAAAAATAAATAAATTATTTATTCATATAACCAACTTATTATGACAATAATCGACCATAAATTATTTTTCCAAAAGAAAATTATTTGAAATAAAAACCAATGTAAGATTCTTCCTCAAAAAAACTTCTCTTATAAAAAATTATCCTCCTCCCCTCCATTTTTAATGATTGTTAAAAGGATATTTTTGTGCCAAATCAGTTAATATAATTAACGAAATACAAGGTCGCGCAATTTGTTTTATTTCATTTAGCATGATTATTCGCAATTAATAGCGAAATTTATCTTTTATTACAATACAATTTAAAAAATCAATTATTAATATAAAACAATAGAAATATAACAATGCACAAATCAAATAACAATTACAGAAATGATTTAAACACCAGTCGATGTTAAATTATCTTGTCTCAGAAAAATACAATGAATTAATCTTTTGAATTAAAGAAAATGAATCTGATAATTGTAACTATGTATATGTTCTCAAGATGTAATGAAAATTTTCCGCGACATCTTTTTTTAAGTGAATTACTCGTATTAATACATTAATAATAAATACTGCGTCAACTAAATATTATAACACCCCTTTTCTTGAGGAGAGAAACCTTTCTAAATGGAATAAAAATTTTTTTAACCCTTATTAAGTCCATGATAAGAAAACTTACCATCAATTGCATTTGATTTTTAAATGTCCATAGCAAAAGCTATTTTACCATTTATTTGTGCTGCCATCTATTATTAACTTCAGAAATTTTTTTTAACAATCATAAGCCCTGTAATGGGTTCTATACGGGATTCTTACTAATTCAGCGTTTCTCAAACTGTGGGCCGCGACCCCCTAGGAGGGCGTGATAACCCCACGAGGGGGGCGCGAGCATATCGAAAAGTCGAAAACAAAAGATTTAAAAGATTACAAATTTACTGAAAGGAAGCAAAACAAAATACGTTCTAATATAATAAAAATAAAATACACTGTTACATTGATATAATTTACTTATAAATGCACACGTACTGTATAATGTACTTAATAATTAATTTTTCAGTACTAAGTTAAGAACAATATTAATAATTACTAGTAACTCCCATGAGCTGGTCATTTTCAAAATTATATACAAAATTTAATACTTATATTAGTAATTTGTAAGCTTTATAATTAAAATCGTATTGTAGCTTTAGTGTCAAAGTATAGTATTATTGAATTCAGTACATTGTTATTATATGGAGGGGGCGCGATGAAAATTATGATTGAAAATTGGGTCGCAAACATTGAAAGTTTGAAAAGCACTGTACTAATGCTTTAGGGCAGATGTTCTTAAGACTTTCGACCGCCGCCCTCCACCCCCTTTAATGTATCAGTCTGACATTGCGGATCCTCAAGATTTTGAACACCTCTTCCGGACTCCCAACACATAACTGAGTGATTTATAGGTTCCTCAGTAATCCTAAGACTGTATCTGTTATTTATACAGAATGTTTTCTTTTTTCCTTTTTGAAAACAGTGAGCATCTAATTTTAAATCTGATTAATCAATATTCTTTATCGGAATATATGTTCAAGCAGACTTTTTTCAATGGAGGTAATTTAATAATCTAGTCTAGGATGACACAACTTTAAAATTTTCCACGGAGCCTTTCAGAGTCTGGAAATGACAGAAATCTAAACATTAAATGAGAGACCTTCGCGGACTCCCTAGAAAGACGTTAGGGACCCTTGGGCAGTGGTGTAACGTACAGCCTCACAACCCCAGCATCGCGGGGGGCCCAAGATTCTAGGGGGCTCACAGCCTGATTGATGCCAAGTATGGCTTAGGGCAGGGATGGCGAACCAACGGCACGCGTGCCATTGATGGCACGCGACACAATATTTTGGGCACGCCACTTACTAAAACGGTTTGCATTTTAATTCAAATTAACAAAGTTCAATATGAAGTATTGCGAGAAACGCGAGTGATCGGTTGCAGTTTTCAGCGAGATTTTCTCAGTTCAAAGAATTATCGGAAAAGCTAAAGTTTTTTATGTATCTTGATGTGACTTCATTTAATAAACTGAATTTATCCCAATTCTATTGGTTGTGCATTGAATAATTTGAAATGCAACTGATTGATTTTCAGTCTAGTTCAATATGGATTCAAAAATTTGTTGTAAGAAGGAGAAAGTTGAAATTGATTAAAACAGAAAGATTAACAAGCAGTATAAGTCAAGATCCTAGTAATGAAATTTTGGAAATATGGAATTCGATTCCAGATACATTTAGCTGTTTGAAAAAACTGGTTCATGCTATTTTAACCATATTTTCATCTACCTATGCCAGCGAGTCAATATTTTCAGAGATAAATAATATTAAAGATTCACTTAGAAACCGTTTGGAAAGTGACTTCAATTCAGCTTTCATTCTAGTAAAAGTAATATTTTACAATCCTAATACAAGTTATTTGTTATCTAATCTACCAACAGAATTCACACTAATGCTACTTTAATTTAAATTACATTTACTATTATACTGTGAAAAATGTAATTTTTCGTTGTAATTAAAGAGTTTTGAGTTGTTAGTATTTAGTTTTATTATTTTGTCAATAATTACCAGTCGAAATTATCTGACGTCAAGTCTATATCTCCTTAAACATTTCTTAAAGAAAAAATGGCACGTTGATCCAAAAAGGTTCGCCACCCCTGGCTTAGGGCCTAAAATCTGACTTCGTATAGGGACTCTAATATTTTCCGTTATACCACTGCACCTGAGAGTCCGCGAACCACAGTTTAAGAACTACTGCGCTAGGGAAAACTCCTTTTAGCCGTTGTATGATTATAAAACCGCTTTCAGTAAAGGAACCGTGAGTTATGTTAATGGAGTTGCTATTTAAAGTCAAGTGAAGAGGGAAGTAAAGAGAGAGTTTCGCGATCGCTGTCATGATGAAGCAAAAGCGTTAGAGATTAATAATTGAAGCAACAGGAATTCGAGTAAAAGGATCAGACGTGTCAACTTAAGAAGATTATTAGTGCTGTGAATTGATCTTCAAGATAAGTATTAGATCAATTTTTATAGATATTTAAGGTATCCGACTACGTTCGGAACCGTGATTGTGCAAAAGCGTGTAAATGGATAATATTTATGATATTTAGTGTCACTTAGACTAGAAAACATATATAAAATTGTTTTAAGAATAGTATTACAATAAAAAATTATTTAAGTACAATATTTTGACAAAAAATGAACATAGAATGACCCATTTTCAAAATATTCTCCTTTTGTGAAAAATGCTTTTATTATAATATTTTGCCTGTGTATAGCTCAGAACTCTGTACAGAGGCTCAACTAGAATTTTTGAAATATATAACTTAGAAGTGGGTTTATCCCTGTTTTAGGACAACAGAGGGGAGAAATTTTAAGAGAAAAACGCCGATAATTATTTCAATGGGTGATAACTGAAAACAATATGAATTTTTCAAAATTCATAGTTGAGCCTCTGTACAAAGGTCTGAGCTATATACAGTCAAAATATTATTATAATAGAAGCATTTTTCACAAAAGGAGAACATTTTGAAAAAAGGTTATTCTAAGAATTTTTTGCCGAAATATTGTAAGTAAATATTTTTTTTTTGTCAAAATATCCTTAAAACCATTTTATACATGTATTCTAATCTAAGTGACACTAAATATCATGAAAATTATCCATTTATGCGCTTTTTTTAAATCACGGTTCTGAACGTAGTCGGATACCTTAAGTTAATACTTAGTCTGACAGCTCCCCCAGCATAGGTCGAATTTATACAGTTATCCGACAGTTATAATAAAATTGTTGATTTTATAAATTTGCCTCATTCTTTGGTGCATTCTACCACATTTACGGGCGAGTGGACAGCCCGTACACACACTGTTAATGGTAAACATTCTCACAATGGCAAACCCTAAATACATAACAATAGTCTCAAGGAGGAACCAGGATGGGTCCATCAGTCAGATATCGTGTTCAACAGCTGTTGCCACATATAATGAGATTATGTGAGGGCACTGGCGTAGCTAGATCTGAGGGAGCCCTGTATCAAAATTCCTTCGGGGCCCTTTTTTAGATATGGGAGCCCTGTTAGTGGGACTGTAGTTACACATGTTAGGGTCCCGTATCATTGATACGGCGGTAGCTACGCCCCTGTGTGAGGGATAGATCACATTGATCAACTTCGAGTACGTTATGCAATTGGACGACGCTCCAGGAAATGGCAGTGTCGAATCTTATTGATGTGGTAATTGCTAATTACTTTATTTTGATTATGTAGAAGAGACATGACCAACCTCAAGACCAACCAGAGTTTCGTCTTCGGGTACCTCGACAGTTGATTTCAGGATTTTCAAGTCGGAAACGAAAATGATGACCCATGCGATTCCCGGGCAATAAAAAATGATTCCAGACGAAGTGAGATTGAATAAAGTTGGTAACCAAATTCCAATTTTTGGGAATACATATAGACGTTGTAGTGTGTACTCTACTAAGACACTTCAAAACAAACATGACGTGTGCGCAAAACTTGCAATGTCCCTTTGTGTGTATCTCCATATTTTCGAAAAAGTCGTGGAAAAAAGAATGTTGTAATTTGCCATCTATTAATTATAATATACACTTCTTTTTCCAATTTGTAGTTTTTACAAAAAAATATTTTATAAATATAAAACAAAAAATTAAATAAATAAAAGTTTCCTACTTTTTTAATAACCCCTAATGGAGAGTGCTAAATATATTTACCTTTAAAAATGGGTTTAAAAACCAAATTAATTTTTTTTTTAAATTTAATTTAAACTAAATGAATTTTTTTTTTCTAAATCAATCTCAATTTCAAAAATATTTTAATATATTTTCACAAGAAATAAAGGGTTAAAAGTACTAATATTGACGCGGCATCACCAAAAAATTCTTAGTAAAAATTCACTGTGTCATGTCAATTCTTTAATGACACCTTTTTGAAAAAAAATATCTTTAAATAAACTATCATTTAAAAGAAATAACAAAACTTACGAATTTGTACTGTATTCCCATTTCATCACAAAAGAAGTCATGTTAATTAAGAAATTAAACGCCGTCAATGTTTCACGCACTAGAAAAATACTCTACACAATTCAGTGATTGATTTAAAGTCTACCAAGTCCAGACAGAATTTCAGAAATTCTGAAAATTAGGAAAACAAATCAAAAGAGAGTTCGTTCTGTTAAAAACCGTTTGAAGAACGATGAATCAACCAGGGAAAGAAGTTATTTATGATAATCCACTCCTTCTCTAATGAGTCAGTGAGTATTACAGACTAATCTATTCCAAACCATAAATATCGTGTGTTTTTTCTACATATTAACCGGACAAGATAAAGTTTAGAACATCATCACAGACCGAGTAGATTATTATTGCTTACATAAAATTCTTCGTTTTATTGGTTTCAAAGGTATTACATAAATTTTTTTTTTTACAAAAATAATTTAAAACCTGACTCAACATGTAAGAAAGAACTTATCAGAACGTTGATCAAAAATATGCAAATAGGAATTTTATATATATTAAAAATTGAACACATATATTCGATGAAGATTTAAAGTGAAAAAAACAATTCATTTCTTTGAATATGTGTTTGTGTTTTAACTGAATTGAAATGCGAATTATTCATGTGTTCAAAAGATATTTTTTTCTCTTAATTAAGTTTTGAAGAAATTTTGATGCTAATAAATTTTTACCTAAGTAGTATACCAATTTTGTCTATCGTGTGAATTAAAATTCCAATTCATGGTCATTTTTTTAAATTTAATACAGCACTTTGTTAAATCTATAATGAATTTTATCATCATTTTGAAAAAAATGTCTTTAATTATCAGAACTGCTTTAAGAAAAACTGTGAAATTGCATTTTGAAATTTCTATTACATATTTAATAATGCAACTATGTTAATAATATGAAATGTTAAATTTATTTTATGAAATAATGTGTTTTGAGGTAGAAAATACATAAAAAATGTGATATCAGCTCAACTACAATACGTTATTTGATGAAAACTTGTTCTAGTGAATGCATATAATATTATTACCAAAAGGCACGCTAGTGTTGTAAAAAAAAAAAGACATTTTTAATATATATTCTGATACTGAAGAAATAAATCGCTTGATAAATATATTTTTTCTAAATGGGCTGCATTTTGGCACACAAGCCTCTACAGATACGGCAAGTTCTCCAACTGTGAGAACCATTTCAGTGGTGGTACCATTAGTGGCACGCGACTCCCGCTACCAAAACTTTCTGACGCTCGAAATAATTTTAATTCAAGTTCTCGTCGGATATTAAATGTTGCCGTGTGATTTAGTTTATCCGAGAGAACCAGAGCTAAATTGGTGCACAAGGGATCTTTTACATGCCACATAATCATATGATATCCGTGCCTCCGACTTTCGAATCCTGAAAACCTATCGACTCCGGTCGGAATTGAACCCACAATCTTAGGCTTTCGAGGTGGGCACGCTATCTTTAAGCCACCGAGACTTATACATCGTTGGTTTTTATTTTTCGACTAGTTTGGTATATTATTCATTGCATTAAAACTATTTTATACAACAAGCTTGGGAATTCATTTGCCATGTACCAGTAAGTTGGCAAGAAATAAAAAAGTCAAAATACTTAAAAATCTCAAAAAGCAAAGGATTTTCAAGAAAAATTCAAAATTTCATCTGTTTTAAACCTAAGACTTTATTTTTATTTAGCAAAACTTAAGTTATTCTTTACTGTAAAAACAGTTACCCCTATAAGACAGGATTAGGGGAAATGTTGATTTAATCTCTGACGTAATGTATATTTTTTGTACAAGTAAATGATTAGGCGGTAATATTATGAACATTTTCTTCCTTGCCGACTTGAATTTCGATTTTCTTATGGTGATATTTGTCTTTGTGAAACATTTTTAATATGTTCTCATTTAAATTCTATATTTAAATATGTTTACTACAAATATTTAAAAACCGGAAAAATCAAAAAAAAAAATAAAATTGTCTATGATTTGAAATACAATTGATATGAGTGTCCATTAACAACACATCAAACTATAGAAACATTTTTATTTTTAGAACCGGCAAGATTCTATTTTTACTTGATTGATTCTCATTCAGCGGTAAAGTTCTACATGACAGATGGTTTGAGTTATTAGCTTCCTGAAAGAAGATCTCATGTCTGATACATTTACCATCTGGTCTGTAATGATTCTGATACAAAGCTATTTTTCTTTCGATATTTATTATTTTAGTTAGTTTGATTTTTCTTTTAGCTTATTGAAAACTGTTTTGATTAGAGGTTTTGGCTATAACTGCCTAAATTTCTGCACTAAGTAACGTGAAACATATTTTAGAATTACATAAATAATATGAAGCTGAGTGGTTAGTGCATCGCGCTTGCACGCCACAGGTCCAAACCACGGACTGGGCAAGGTTGACTCAGCCTTTCATCCCTTCAGTGGGTCGATAAATGAGAATCAAGCTTGCTTGGGAACTTAACACTAGGGGTTCCCTCGTCAGACTGACCACCTGAGCGGAACATCTGCTCATGCACCTCAGGGTCCAAGGTCGCGTATGCTGAGTTGGGCACAATAGGCCTTGGCCCTTATGGGCTGTCGTGCCTCTGATTTAAGATAAGTTACATAAATAACATAGAACTTGAAGGGGGGTTGTAAAAATAATAATAAATTGAGAATATTAAATTATTTTATTTTTTGTTCTCATTATTTAAAAAAAATGGTTGATAATAGCATTAAAATTATAGTAAATTAAAATATATATTCTATTCAATTGCATTTATTTAATAATACATTTAACGCGAAAATGCTTGAGACGCAATATCGGTTAACACGAAATGATACAACGGTTCCGACTATCTACAACGTATTTTCGTGAATTTTTTTTCTTTTCTTAATAAGAAACGAAAATCGCTTTACATGAAAAGATTGCTCTTTTGGGAATGAACAAAATACTGAAAACACCAGTCGGATTGAACTGTTCTACTGTATCATCGGAAGAACTCATTACAGTAGATGATGATAATGTGTGTACATTCGAAGTGCAAATTTACTTTGCATATAAAATATAAAAAATTTTAATCATAACATAAAATATGTAGTCAGAACGATAATCTCTCTCTCTCACTCACACACAAACAAACAATTTTAAAACCTTCACGAAGACTAGGAATTCAATCAGAAAAAATTATTCTTCAGAGAAAACATATGACTAAAGAATGCTAAACCAATTTTAAAGATTAATGATTTTGATACATAAATTTCTTTAAATAAATTAGAAAAGTAGATAGTTAAAGCAGTTTATAAGGGACTGTAGATTTTTGAAATAGGTTACACTCCACATGCGAAAAATCTTATCATTGAAATGAATAAAAGTACAAGAAGAAAAAAAAATTAACAGGAAAATAGATTGATTATATTGAAAATAAATTATAGTTAAAAAAATAAATAAATAAATAAAACATACGCTTTTATAGTGAATTGAACTAAAAAAGTAAAAAAAATAATTCTTTATATAAGAATAAAACGATTATAACGAGAAAATTAATGTCATTGGGATAAAAGCGAGGGGCGCTCTATATTAATTGTTATAGTTTCTTACTAGTTCTATTCCGAAATGCTGAGAGTGTAAAAATGTAACACAAAGCACCCCACGCTTTTACCACAATGGCATTAATTTTCTCGTTAATTACTTTATTATATTAAGAATTATTGTTTTACTTTTTAGTTCGATTCACTATAAAAACGTGTTTTTTAGTTTTTATTAAAACTATAATATATTTTTCATTTTTTTAGTTCGATCTACAATAAAAGCCTGTTTTCCAGTTTTAAAACTATCATTTATTCTTCGTTGAATTTATCCTTGAGTTTGCTATTTGGAGCCAGAATTATGTGGCTGCTGGAATTAGTCTTGCTCTTCAATGGATATAAATTTTATTCTCTCCGTTTACGGGGCCTCAGATGAGTCCCATATCGTTATATTTGAGAAATTCCGTCTCCATAGATACAGGTCTAACTAATAAAAGTGTGTTAAGAAGAAATATTAAATGTCAATCGTATTATCACCTTTTAAACGTATTGCTATAATGTTAATTCGTATCATCACTTCTAAGCACATTGCTTTATCAAATTAAGAATATATTTAGCAGTTAGAACATATATTTATCACCTTTTAAACGTATTGCTATAATGTTAATTCATATCATCACTTCTAAACATATTACTTTATAAAAATAAGAAATATTAAGCAGTTAGAACATAAATTATTCTTATTTATATGCACGAGTCTTTTTTCCCCCTTTCTCACATAAAGAACATTTTGTTTGTTTGTTTTATTTGTATTAATAACAAGCGTTTTCACTTTTAGGGTTGCACTTTTTTAAGGGGTAGGATCTTTTAGTCGCCATATCTGGAATTAGTCGCCAAATCTGGAAACGATATAATGAATTAGTCGTCAAATCTCGAAATTCTTAAAATCGTTATTTTTGAAGATCCTGATCAGGACAATGGAACAAAATTTTAAAATTTTTGTATTGTCATCGGTCCTTGATTAGTGTGCAAAATTTCGAATTAATCTGACCTTTTAAAGTGGGTAAAAATCGAGTCCAAACATTCCATGACATACAAGTGAAACTTATAAAAGCGTGTTAAAAATGAAACCCCTGTTTATTATATTTCACTTAGACATGCTGAATTTACCAATAAGATACGACATTACCATATATAGCGATATTTCATATCTGCTTAATTTAATATAAAATTTGAGGAGAAAATCCCAGTTTCTATAAGCATATAAAAAATAAAGTATAATTTCACTAAATCAAAAGATGTCGCCAATTCAAAAATGTCGCCAAATTTTGTCATCATTATTAGTGTATTCGACTCGAACCTGCGCGGAAACTGCTTTTCCAGCTATACTCAACCTGCGGCCCGTGTGTAGCCCACCGGGCTTTTCTGCACAGCATAGCCCATTCCACTAAAAAATTCAATTATTTTATAACAATGTATTAAACATGTAGCAAAAAATTTTATCAATCAAGCAATCATATCAACCAATTTTGTTGTCTATAATGTACGGATACGAATTGCAAGATTTTTTTTTCTCCTATTTGCAACTCTAACGGTTTGTAATAACAAATAACAATGATGTAAGGAATTGAACTGGAGCGTTGAAGTAAGGAATTGACCGTATGCGACCCGGCTGGAAAAAAGGTTGAGTACCCCTGGTCTATCTGTTGGCTGCATATAGCGACGTCTTGTGATTTGACGAAATTGGTCGACGATATAATACGCAAGTACCTCTTTGCAGTTTCTATGCAAATCTCCGACAGTTGCATTTGTACTACGATGATAATTGCACAAAAAATAAATGATTTCAAATATTTTAAAAAAGATGTATAATTATCAATAAAAGTATAAATATTTATTCATGGTCTTTAAAAGTGCGCAAATAACATATCAGTCTCAAAAATCCATGCCACTATAAGTCAATATATTGCTATGGATATAGATTCTTCCAACAGACTTTCAACATTTGCAAAAAAATTATATAAGTTTAAAAAAATGAAATGTTTATATGTTAAATGTTCGATATGTATTACTTATATAAATATTCCAAAAGAAAAATAAATCTGTATAAAATTATTACTTTGAGAAAAAAATACGTCATACAAAGAAAATAATTCATTAAAAATTTATTATTCATATCTCATAAGATGACTATGTACCCCTGTGTTCTGAAAAATGATGCACTATATTCATCTCTGAAGTTCAAATTACCGGTTTTCAGTAAACGGCGTTTACTAAAACATGTGTTTGGGAACTAATGCAGATGTCATCAGGCAGACGATTCGGTATAAAGTGACATGTTATCATTAAAATGTCGTATTTCAGGAAAAAAAAGCATGCAAGAGAAATGTATTCAAATGACAAAAATTCTAGCATCAACATTTAAAAAATACAGTATTCAGAGTTAAAGGTCTATTGACGACCAGACGCATTTTGAATTTTTGGTATATTATTTTATGATGACAAGCGGGGTGATGTAATTTTTAATCAAAAAGAACAATAGAGCGTTGTATTACTTTAATGGAAAGCCTGAAATTAAATATTAATATACTACTTGCCGAAAGAGCGAACATGCATTTACTTTTAAATATCATTCTAAAATTTTATTTTTTCAATTAAAATTCACGAATATTTTTCAAAGGTTTTTTGATAAACATTCTCCACAGTAAATAGAACACGTATTTTTTGAAATAAAACAAATCGAAATGGTAATTGCCCAGAAGGTATTTCAAATCAATGCATTACTTAAACGATGTATGAGAATAATAGAAGCCAAAGAGTTAATTCCACGGGCGTCGCGTTTATTCTTACAATCACACACTTAAATAATCAAAACTATCTTCGAATGAATATCTTAAAAATATACAGAAATAGTTACTTTTTAAGTTCAACCAGCTTCGATTATATATATCAATTATTTTCTCTGACTGAAAAAACATATTTAGAATAATTACAAACGATGCCAACTTAAGCAACATAATTTAAACAACAAACGATTATGTATCAGTAAGAGTAAAATAAATAATAAGATAAATTAGAGTTAAGCGAATTATTGATTTAAAGCAGGGGTGTCCAACCCAAATGACCTTGCGGGCCACTTCGGAAAAACATTACAATCTCGCGGGCCGCACATAAAAATATGTACCTTTATATCAGATTTGGAAACAAAAAAACATTTATTGGAGTGAAAATATAAAACAAAATGAATTATTATTATTGTTTTCTTTATTTTTCTTGTATACAGACATGGGTAATATTATAATGTTTATATAATATAATAATGCAATGATCAAATAATGTTTAAAATATTATAGTTGCCATTTTCTTGAAAATTACGGAGTTTCTTTTGAAGGGATCTTTCGTTGCTTATTTTTAAACTTTGATTGTGCTGTTATTCTCAAACGATTTAATATACATTGCCCTTTATCTTAACCGTCCTGAATATATTTTTTAAACATGTCTGACTGCCTCTTGCTTTTTGGGCGCTCCAAACAGAAACGGAGGAGGAGAAATGAAAGTCGCACACACAGAGAATCATGTATCATCCATAGTAAAGGATATGCATGATGCAATTCGGAGTTTATTAAAAAAGTTATTTATTATAGTAAAATCAAATGGAACTGTTTGATAAAATATAAATCTATTTTAATCTAAAGGACGTTTCTATTATCAAAAAGGATTTATTTTAAAACAAGAACAGGTAACAGGCAAATACATTGTAGATTTATATATATATATATAAATTTCCCCTAAAATAAATTTCAAAATGGAAAAACTTTAAAAACCTGATATTTAAATTATCCATTTATGCGCTTTTTTAAAATCACGCTTCCGAACGTAGTCGGATACCTTAAGGGGCATACTCTTTTAACATTGCGCGACAACAGTGTCGAAATAACAATGTTTGAGATGTTGAAAAAAAAAAGGTAGTAAGTGCATTCAACATTTAACAAAAATAAATAATGTCTCAGCCGCCAAAGTGCTATCAGAGGCATCCCTGAGTTTGAATTCCAAATAAAATTAATAAGCCTATCGATAATATTTTATCTAAAGCTCTCTTTTCTATTAATCACGCAACCATACGCATGATTGCAGTATTGTTATCACTTAACTATTAAATAACATTAAAAATGAAATCGTTTTATTATTTACTTTAAGATACCAAAATTTGCGATAGTTTTATCAAATAATAGATTGGGTTTTAGACGTGTTATTCTTACGACTTAAAAGTATTCAAAATATTTCTCAATTCAAACGATTTTTCCTTTTCAGCATTTTCGTGTCGTAAGAAATAAGTTACTCCTAATCGTCTGATATTATCACTGTTGTTTGTTTAATTATCAGCAAACTAGCCTTAGGTTTCTGTCTAGGTTCGGAACTGTGTTTTGCCAAAGCGTATAAACGAATTTTTTTTTTATATTTTGTGTCACTTGAATTATAATATACCCATAAAATTGCTTTAAGAATGTTATTATAGTAAGAAAAAGCAATTTTGTTTTGGCTAAAAATGAAGAAAGAATGACATTTTAAAAACATCCTGAAAAAGCTTTTACAATAATAATATTTTGCCTATACATAGCTAAGACTTCAATATAGAGCCTGAACTGGGATTTTTGAAACAATTAATTTAGAGTTAGATTCATTAGTATTAATATACCAGAGTATTTATAAAAAATACCGGTTATTATTCCAAATGATAGTAACTCTGAAAATAATGTGAATTTTTCAAAAATCTGAGTTATTATAGGCAAAATATTATTATTATAGAAGTATTTTCCATAAAAGGAGAATGTGTTTTTAAAATATGTCATTCTTTTTTCACTTTTTACAAAAAAAAATTATATTTAAATAATTTTTTATTGTAATAGTAGTCTTACAACAATTTCATAGGTATATTCTAATTCAAGTGACTCTCTAAATACCAAATAATTATTTATTTATATAATTTTTCAAAGTCGCGATTCCGAACGTAGTAATCTTAAGCGGAAACTAAAGGTGTTTAATACTAGGTCTTTATTTAGTGTTTACGTGTTATTTAAGGTGACTGCCTACCTTCGGACTCAATTTTTTTTATAAAAACAAATTTTTGAAACAAATTGAGTGTTTTTAGGAAGAAAAATAAAAAAAAAATATGTAAATACATAAAAAATTTTAAATAAATATTGTACTTTTAGAAAAATTGGTTGTTTTCAAGGAAATTTTACCAAATTTTTACTAAAACGGGTAACACTGTATAAAAATTTCTAATACAATTATCATAATTTTCTTTATACACAACATACATATTACGGTGCTTTTCAAAATGAATCAAAATCTAAGAGAAATATTAAAATACAAAAAAATTACAGACAATTATACATAAGAATATGAAAATTTTGACATTTTTTAAAGTTTTTTCTTTATAAAAACTACCCTAAATAAAAAAAAAATATTTAACCTACAACAGAACTTATGGTCCACTTTATGAAAAATAGTATAATGAACATTCCCACAAAATTCCAAAACGTTATCTGGTTTGGATCTTAAGATATCATGTATACGGTAAAGCGTTTCTTTCGAAAACATAATTTTGAGAAAAACTCATTTAAAGTTTTATCTTACTGCCCTTTTGCGTAGAGTGATGTTTTTTAAAATCACTATAACTTTTTACTTCTATTTCGCGTAAAGGAAAAAGAAAAACTGTTTTGGAAAGAAAAGTGTTCAAACTATAAGATTTTGAAATAAAACAAATGCCTTATGAAGACGAAAAACGACATTTTTAAGGTAGGCAGTCACCTTATATATAACTTATTTTATACATAAAAAATAATTTTTGAAAAACACATTTAATTAATAATATAAATAAAGTATTTTTTTTCATTATTATTAATTAAGTAAGTATGATATACTAAATAATTCAACTTAAATACAGGTTTTCAAGAACTTCGTGTACTTAAAATTCAAGATTAACTCAAAATTTGCATAATGCTATATCTTTTCCTCATTAGTAAAAGAGGATTATGTTACACCATAAAACTACCTATGTTTGCAATATTATGAAAATAATTATTTATGCATTCATAGCATTAATAGAGATACTTTACTAGACTTTCTTGATGACTAGAATGAACTAGAATGACTTTTGACGAGAGCTTTCATTATGCAGTCAAATGTCAGAGTAATTTTCCTGAATAGCA
>BMAV01007103.1:219335-288339 GCA_019973955.1 Trichonephila inaurata madagascariensis
TATCACAAATATTCTTTTTGTCATGACAACAGAAATTTTGGAGAAAAAAATGTTATTTCTTAGAAAAAGGACAAAAGTGGTCTTTTCATGTAAAAGCATGGATATAAAAAGCATGAAATTTTATAAAAAATTACTTAAAATATTGTTCCTTACTGAGTCGTTTTTCTTCTATCTTCAATTCTAAAACAGATTAAAACACTGAAAAAGTATTATTCACGTTTTATTTTTATTGTAAATAAGTAAATTTGAATACACTAATACACTGTGTCGAGGTAAAGATAAAAGAAGATGGAAGTCGCACATTTATGTATGGCGATTTCGAACAGAACACATTAGAGCAGTTTTCTAGAGATAAATTTAATTTTAAGAAATATTTTTTTCAAAACTTAATCTTGCATGTTTTTTTTATTAAGAAATATTTTATAGTATAAAGAAAATAATGCAATTTTAATAATAAACACTACATTAACAATATTTTAAGTAATACATTACAACGTTTGCTATGCAAAATCTGAAAAGTTATTTTGAGTAAGGTTTTTTTTTTTAAATATTAGAATAAGAGCATATGACTTTGATTGATAGAAATTAGAACTGTATATTTTTTAAAATCACTAAAAACAGTAAAGGTGTTTCAAAGGAATTTAATGAAGATTTTAAAAGATAATAATTCCTTCCCCTTAATTTTTTTTGTGTAGTGCTTTTTTTCCTGATTAAATTCGTACATGTTCAGATGAACATTTCTTATTTTTTCGTTCGTAAAAGTATTTTAGAAAATATAAAAGTATTTTTTAATTCAAATTTTTCTCAGAAATGTGATTTTTTCCATTATGGAGATAGAAATTCTTATATAAAAGTATTAAGCAAATTATATATTAAATTATAATTATTCTAAGTTCCATTTGTTAAATTTTTTTTAATGTTATTCCACGAAATTGATCACCGTTATCCCTAAAACCTCAGAATATGCAAAGTGAGTGAATATTTACATCGCACTGTTATGCAAATCATGAAAACCAAAAACTCTTGTGAACTTTAGTACACTCATATTAAAGCGCATAATCTATATATTTTTTAAATATGTCAAAATGTAACCTCTTTTTATAATTTCTCAAGTGAATTCATGTTTGAAATTAAATTAAAGAATATAAAGAGAAAAAATCTACTATTTTTTTTAAAATGGAATTATAAAATTTTAACCCCATTTTTGTTGCAATTAAAAAAAAAAATTTTCCTTTTGAGTAAAAATGGCAGACGAAAACATAAAAAAATACTTAAATAACCTTTCTTAATCATAATTTACATAGAGATATATTTATAAACAATTTAAAAAATTCATTCCAATGGAAACACATCTTACATGTTTTCTTCTCTGAACAAAATAAAACTTTAAAATTTTTTAACGTTTTCTGACATTTATTTTGCATTAAAAAATCCCTTCAGACAATTTCTGGTCATAGAAAGTTGGTTAAAATATGAAACTCTTTAAGGAAATGAATCGAATATGATTGAAAATTCGTTCCGAAAACTAGTGAGTTTCTTTTGTTTTCCGAGACAGTAGCAGCAGGTGGTTTCGACAACAAAGATGAATCATCAATCTGTGGTGTGTGCTATATATACTTTGCGGTTTGTACAGATGGTGTTTTTTTAGGTATTTACTTAAATCAAATAATTTTTTTTCTCCTCTCTGTGTCTCTTATAAGGAAGTAAGTGAAAATTTTAAAGGGGTCATCTGATTCCTATACATTGAGTACCGTTGTAGAATCCGCATAAATATTTAATTGGAATTTTTGAAATGAATTCTTGGAATTTGTTTTGAATGAGATAAAGGGATTATTATTCAGAATTCATATTTTTCAAATTTTTCCAAAATTTAGCAATAGGAGTTTGATTGGAATTGTATTTTTTATTATTAACTAGATTATGTATTTTTATCATTACACTTAAGTTACACTGCTCATTTCTTATTAATATGTATTTTTTGCAATATAATTTTTTTTGTCATGCCATTGACTATGTATTTATCTTTTGCGCGATGGCAACATGTTAGTTTTTTAAGTTGTCTGCGTTCTAAGAATCTGGAAGGAATTCCTAAGTTGATGTTTTTCTCTTGCTAGAAAAGGCTCGCCGCACATAAAGCTGCTGGGACTTGTTGTTTAAAAGCTTCCTTCGCAAAATTAAGTTCTTTTAGTCATCTTTACAATTTCCATTTTTTTTCCTTATTTGATTTATACAATAACTAGATTGGTCTTTTAAAAAATAAATCAAATGATATTTATCATATTGATACATTTGAAATAATAATATATGAGAGGTAATAAAAGCACATCACTTGATTTATGAAATCAAACGTATTAATGAGAAATCAATAAATGTAACAGGTGAACGAAAAGTCCGTTAACATTTAAAAAATCAATAATTCACGGAATAATGTAGATAGAGAGGTGAAAATTGACAGACATGCTTGAACTGACAAGGGGTTTTATTGAAGCATAAAAGTGTAAAAAATGGCCAACAGATGGGGCTGGACAGCAAAACGTCTCTGACGCTGCATGTAAATCGCGTATAAAATCAGCAATAGTCAGAAAGGAAACAGATACACTCTGTCTGCAATTGCGGCATGTTGTTTCCACCAGAAAAAGCATTGTTAGTAAAGCTGTACTATAAGAAAGAATAATCTGCTATGCCAGCGCTTCTCAAACTGTGGAGTGCGCCCCCCTAGGGGGGCGTGATAACTCTACAAGGGGGCCGCAAGCTTGTTAAAAAATCGAGAACTAAAGATTATTTTTAAAAAATTCTAATTTATCGAAATAAACAAACAAAATATATTTTGACATAATAAAAAATAAAAGACACATTTACACTGATATAATGCACTTATAAATGCACCAGTACTACATAATGTATTTTATAATTAATTTAGCAATACTAAGCTAAGAACAAGTTTAAAAATTACTAGTGATCCCATGGGCTTGTCATATACAAAATTATATACAAAAATTAAAACTTATTTTGATAATTTGTACGGTTTATGATTAATCCCTTTGCCGACTAAAAGTTACGCAATTCGCTTCCCAATGCCACCGTTTTCCCGGTAGGCGTGCGTATGCGATGTATTGGGAGGAGGAAATAAAAAAGAATAAATAAGCAAATCCTCTGAAATAAGTAAATCCTTAACAAGCACTGTCAAATCCCTTTTATCACATTCCATTGCCTTCGGAATGTTTTTATGAATAGCAGTGCACAGAAACTATCGTACTTCGGAAAAGCGTACATATACGTCCAGGAGAAATAACGCTTTGGCTGAACGAGACGTTTATATCCACAAAGCAAGGCTTAACGTCACTCAACTCAATGGAAGTAAGCCTTGGATCTCCGGAAGGCAGAGAAAGTGTAGGAAGTGTGGACAATGGGATGAAACCCTCCCACACGTCCTGAACCACTGCAAGTCCTACTCGGCGGCGTGGCAGATGAGACACAATGCTATTGTGCGCCGCATCAAGACCGCGGTCGCGTTCAAGGGAACCATTCTCTCTGAAAACCAATCTGTTGGACATTCGTCGAACGTTCGACCTGACTTAGTAGCCACAGTCGGCAATACCCTGTACATAATCGACATTACAATTCCATTCGAAGACAGGAAGGACGCTTTTGCCTCTGCGGCGAAAAGAAAGGTCGAAAAATACTCGCCACTCATACCCTACTTCAACCAGCTGGGGTATGAGTCTGTGGAAATTGTGCCCGTGATTGTGGGTGCCCTGGGATCCTGGGATCCCTCCAATGATCGTTTCCTCCAAAAAGTGGCCACTAGGCGTTACCTCAAGACACTCAAACGCCTATGTGTGTCGGATACGATCAGATGGAGTAGGGAGATCTACATCCAACACCTCACGGGCAAACAACAATATAGTAAAGACCAAAATGCACAAATCGAAGTGACTGTGAACTCTGCCTCACAAGCATCCCCCCCATGGGGGGAACAGCCATGGACTCCCCCTCTGAGGGTTGAATTATGTAAATATTTTTTTAATTTTTATATTCTGTGACATTTCCTTATTGTATATATTATTATTAGTGTGTTCTGCCTTCTGTATAGTGTGAAACTGTCTTTCCCACCTACTGGTGCTTTGTGGGCCCCCAATGCCCCTGTTAGTTCTTAAGTGACTTTGATCATACGTCCATATCACCTGTAGATGTTGGACCTTGGTCATAGTGCGACATTAGTAAATTCGTAACTATCACCAATCTAGCTGGTTAGCCACCATTGGCTATACCGTTTCGGATGGTGACCATTACGTACAAGAAATCTGCCCTTAAGAGGTTTAAGTCTAATTGTAGCTTTAGCATCAAAGTATAATATTATTGAATTCAATACATTGTTATTGTATGGAGAGGGGCGCGATGAAAGTTATGATTGAATACTGGGTCGCAAATATTGGAAGTTTGAGAAGCACTGTGCTATGCAGAGCTTTACGATCCTAACACTATAAGAAGGGTGTGAAAAATAATGAGCCATTTATAACCTCTCGGCTACCCTAGGCACTTCAAATTGTTAGTTTTGATTCGTGAGGGATTTTCCCTTAACTTTCTTACTCTTTTAACCTTTTTTTTTTGTTATTGCTTTTTTGAGAGTCTGTCCATTATCCACCAGCTATGGATTAGCCGTGTCCTGCACTAGCAACTGGCAGCCGTAAGGAAAGGATAATGGCATGGTTTGACCATTAACCTTTCCTTACTTTCATTTCTTACCTTGTGGCGTCACGAACCGCCCTTTTGTAAATTAGTGTAGTAAATTAATGAAATCGTTTGCAATTACAATATAGAGTATACATTATTACATGAACTGTGTTTTCAACTTGTTAATTATCATCTTTTTCATCGCTCATTGCTTTATTGTCTTTTACTTTTAGACATCCATATTCTTTGTTGTGAGTCACTCATTGAATTTGTACAACAATTTTCTTCGAGCTTTGATCATTGCAACATCATGAATGATATCATTGTAATAAATTTCCATGGTAATCTCATTTTGAGCGCATATCGACACAAACTGTTAAGAGTTTTTCTTTTTCCACAGTAGATCTAATTTCGGTCTGTACTACCATCTTTAAAGGCAGAAATGCTTCTCTCGTGACTTGCTAGGCCGTGGTACGTTCGCTGTAATTTTGATCTTTTCTCTTTAGTTACCCTCCCGTTTTTTACGCCCCAAAATCTCTTGCGCCCTATGCAAATACCTAGCGTGCTTTAGCGGAAAAGCGGCCCTGTGCACACATCGTTTTTGATGATCGCGTGCTGAGCTGCCATTTCCATCATGCTTGTCCTGCCAGTTTCCCCCAGACCTCAATCCGTGTGATTGTGGGGTTATCTGAAACCGCAAGTAGACCTCGATTGTCCTACCTAATTAGGGATGCTAAAAGACAACCTCCAAATGCAATTTCTCACCATACCTACAGACATGTTGTTCAGTGCTGCTCTCAGAGCTACAGGTTTGTTGATGAAGAATGGCCGACATGTAGGGCATTCGTTATAAAGAACATCGTTTATTGCTAAAAATCGATATGCTAATGTTATTGTGATATGCGATAGCTATTGCTTTTGTTTTACGAAGTGCTATCTGTTGGTTATTTTTAGCATTTTTATTTTTTTCACTAAAACTCCATGTCATTCCAAGCATGTGTGTCATTTTTTTTTGCCTCACTTTTCTTACATTATTTCATGATTTATTGAATTTTCAAATGTTTTTATTTCTTCCAATGGGGTTGCATTTTAGCAACTTATCAAACAGGCAAGTACCCAAATGCGAGAGCCATTTCATTGTAGCACCATCTAGTGGCGGCCTCGTTGCCAAATTTGGACGCTTGAATTCGTCTTTAATTCAAGTTCTCGTCGGATGCTAAATATTGCCATGATTTAATTTTGCCGAGAGTACCAGAGCCAAATTGATACTTAAGGGATATTTTGCATACCACATAATCATACATACGATTTTCGCATCTAGAAAATCTATCCACTGCAGCCAGCGGTCGAACCCAAAACCTTAGGATTAAGAAGCGGGTACGTTACCTTTGAGCCACCGGAGCCAACGAATTTTCAAATGTTAACTGACTTTTGGGTGTCACCTGGTATAAAGTAAAAAAAAAACCCGCAATAAATGGAGAAAAAGACACAAAATAACAATATCTAGTATTACTTTCCTAAAATAAAAAAATGATGCAAAGTCACCTGTTTTAAAAGGTGAAATCAGTAAAATGATTAAAATAATTTTCACTTCAGATTTTCAAAAATGATTGACAAAATGTATATCTTTCACTTTAATAATATAAAAATAACACCGACTCAGAAAGAATAGATAGTTATGGCAAGTAAACTGAAACAAGTACATATTTTCCCCATCACACCAAAAAATGATATATTGCAGATTGTTTTCGAAATCTATTTATGATTTTCTTGAATGACAGCTATATCTAAGTTTCCACTTAAGCGCACAAAGAAATAAAAAGCAAATGGTAGAATGTTGTGAGATAATCACTAGGTTCTTATCTTATTTTGTGTCTAAATATGACATATTACTCTTACATAACAAATTCCGTCTCTAAATATGTAAGTGTCATTGAAAAGTGTTTAGAAAGATAAATAGGTACAGAAGTAAATCTGTCAACTTCTAAATTTAGTCAACAATGGAATGAATCATGTAATATATGTTGATGAAGTACAAGTTTTACTCATTTTGAAGAAAAATGCATTTCTTATAATCAAATACATATACACTGAGGTAATACTCAGTCTAGAACAGGGATCTTGAACCTGAGTTTCGCGGAACCCTAGGGATTCCTGGAACTTGGATATTCTCCGAGGAAATTAAAATCGCTTAGAAATTTAAACACGCTAATAAAAATTAATCAATTAATTATTCGAAGTTATCATTTTTTACGAGAAAATAAATTTAGTTTTTTTCTTTTAATCCAAAAAAAAAAAAAAAAAAAGACACGGAAACGTAATATTTGAGAAGTATTGTAACTCAAAATTTTCGCATATACATAAAAAGAACCCAAATTATGATAAAAAACATATTTGAAAAAAAAATTCCATTACAGTTTAAGTAAAATAATTGAGCTATTTAACTTAAAAAAACAATAAAAATCAATAATAAAATAATAAATACCGGAAAATCCGGAGTATAACGCGCACCTATACTTTCAAGTTGTATTTTTTATATATATATATATATATAATTTTTAGGTATATTCGCCGTATAACGCTCATCCCCTTTTTTACGGATTTTATTGGATGAATCATTCCAGACTCTCTTTTGAAAAAATAGTATACTTCTAGAATTATACAACTCTTAAGCGCAAGAAGGGAGGCCGGCGGGGACTGAATCAGCGTCATGGCTGGATTTTTCCCACGCTTTTCTATAAACATTTTTTCCCCCTTTTGTGTGATGTACGAGGCGGACGATTAATTTTGAAATAAATTAGAACAAGTCTGAGACTTATTACGCTCGCTGTCTCTAGTATATTCAATACTATGAATAATAATGAATACGCTTCAAACAGCAAGCAGTAAAGATGGTCCTGGTAAACGAAGCAAAACACAGTGCCGGTTTCAAGATCAAAAGAAAGTGGAAATCGTGCTGCAGCAAGGATGTTTGATATTGGCGAAAGCTTCATAAGGGAGTGAAAAAATGAAATGACAATAATTAACATGTCAAAGAAGAAATGTGCTTTAAGTAAGGAGTAACGAAATGGCTTATTCTAGAAGAAAGTGTTGCGAACTGGGTCCTAGAAAATCGTCTAAATGGATTAATTGTAACAAGAAACAGTGTACGTTTATTCGCCTTAAAATGGTAAAAACAGAATGCCTTTTCATGTTATCCAACAATGAAAGTTCATAAGGTATGCTCTCTCTATTTCTTTTAAATAAACAGTATTTTGATATATAAGTTTAAATTTGTTTTAATACTCATTTTTTTAAAGCTCTCTTTTTTATACTCGGCGTATAACGCACACCCCTAAATTTCGATCTTGTTTTTTGTGTTAAAAGGGCGCGTTGTACGCCGGATTTTAAGGTAATAATTTTTTAATAATAATAATAATAATAAAAACTTTAAAAATTCATATTTTGTAAACAATTGTTTATTTTATTTATTTTAAACGGAGTTGCGGATTGGTATTTTTACCGTCGTAAACCTAGTACATTCTCCGGGAGCTGGCATCACTTTTAAGAACGGCACCACATTGGTAGATACATGTTGTCACAAAGTAATTTTGACGCTTAGTTTCCTTCCTAGAGGTAGGCACCTGAGCTCTGACGATGCAAAATTGTAGTAGAAATTTGAATTTGCCCAGAGTACTCTTGCCAAATAAGCACACTAGGGATCTTTAACATGCCGCATAATCATACAACATGGAAGCTGTCGATTTTCTGCATCATTTGGTTGGGGGTCGAACCCATAAACTTGGAAGTATAAGGCCAGCTCCTAACCAGCTATGACACTTAGCCGACCCAAAAAATAATTGTAAGGATAGTTAATTTAATTAAAAAACGTAATTTATATTAATTTTTTTTTCTCTTAAAACAAAATTAAAACTGTTTTGTTCCATTAAATTTAACTATGACCGTTATGTGGAAAAAATAAATCTTTGCTGGAATTAATTTCAGGTTATTATGGAATATTTTCAATACAATTAAAATCAAATTTTTATAGTTCTATCACTTTGATATGCAGTCAGATTTAAATTTATGATTTGTTGCAAGAAATATGTCCGAATAATCTAAATAAAATATTTTGATTATAAAATTTCGCTTTTCTAGGTGTTAAGCTTCAATTTTTTTCTTGGTATCTATTCATCGATTAAAATTTTTTTTTATATACACTATGTGCTAAATTTTATTTATTTAAATTTACTTAAATATTTTGAAACAAATAGGGACTACAGATTAAGAAGTAAAATAATATTATTTTGCTTATATATTTATTGTTTAATCATAATATTTTTGAAGGCCTTTATTTACGTAGAAAATTTCGACAATATTCTGATCAAATATTATCAGAACCTGTTATGTCGTATAATTTATTATTATGTCAAAATAATTGATATCTTATCATTACATTTGAAAGGTGAATAATTTTTTACGGAACTAAATAATAAAACAATACCTTGCTATCCTGCGTCAAAGGAAATAAAAAAAAAACTAAGGCTTATTCTCCTTATAATTATAATTTAAAAATGCTCATAATAAAATATTTAAAAAGCGATTTTTTTGCATTTCGAAAAAAACATGATTGCAAAACCATACAAAACAAAGAATTTGCTTTATTGCATTTGGAATCCACTCAATAATTCCACTCACAGTAATTCTCATTATAAATTGAATTTTTAGTATTAAACGAATTTTTTTAATTAAGTGATTTTACAAACGATTTTATCAAAAATAAATGTTAATTATTTCCCACTGAATTAATAAGACAAAGATTGTTTAGTTACTACCAACATAACGACACATCAATGTACATAACTTATATTAATATTCCTTTGATCTTAAGGGGGATCACCAATGTAAAGTGTTCAAAATATCAAAAAAAATTTTTTTTTCATAATTTGTTTCCTTAACATGTCTAGAATATGGTGTTAAAGTGATTTCTTAAAATTCGAAATAGTTATAAAGAAGCAGGTGTTCTAAGAGCAGCTGTTCGGAGCGCTGAACAGGTAATCGAAGGCTGAGCTTATTGTTTACAGTCGTCCTGATATCTCATTGACCCTTCTATGCGAATATACGTTAATACAAGTATAGGCAAGTTTGTAGAGGTTTAAAAAGAAATATCTATAGTTATTGAATATTTCGTTGAACTTGTTTTAGTCTTGGTTTAGCTTCGAACAGCATCGACGATAGAAGGTAAGTTAAGATTTTCATTGTTTTAATCGGACTTTTTTTAAACTTTTTAAACGCGTTTTTCTCAAAACTGTGTTTTTCAAACTTTCCTCCATCATATCTCAAGAATGGTTTGACCGAAAGACTTCTAATTTATGGAGTAGACTTAGCACATATATACGCACCAAATGGACTACGATCATTCCAAAATTCAAAATATTCTACTTTTTATAACAAAAACATAACAAAAATATGCCATGAAATTCGAATCTTTCTTTTCAGAGGTCTACCAAATATCCAATTTTTGATATTTTCAATTGTGTATAGTCCATTCTGTGCATTTAAGCTTATAGATTAAAAAACACCGTTAATATTTTTTATATCAGATAAGTCAATCAGCCGGAATCGTGAAGGAAGAGAGCGTCCATTTTTTCGAGGCGGGTGTGTTCAGAGCGCTATAACTCACGTTCTATTGGTTCTATTGGATATTTTTGGCTAAACGTTAAAATACATACTCTGAAGATACATATAAATAAATGATAAAAAAAACGTAAAGTTCTCTTTTTACTTGTCATCAAAAAAATTTCCTAAAAATGCTTAAAAAACAGGCCATCACATGGGTTGTTGCTGTTGTTGCGGCTAATGCCACCTGTCTGACGTAGTCAGATCGAGGCCCACGAAATTCATCGTGGCAAGGGGCTAGAAGTACGCCTTTCGTTGGCCTTGGCCTTGAGCACCATACACGTGACAGTACGAATTAGCTCGGCGAAATTCCCCGAAGGGACGATAGATAGCGACACCCCCTATCTCCACCTCCCCAATTCAGACATGAAACTGAGTGGGAGAGAAATGTTTTTCAGTCTCCTGCACTCGTGATTCAGCCCACAAGACTTTCGGACCCTCTGATTTAACGAGCACGTACTCCGTGTGTACTCGGAAGGTATTTGGTGGCATCAGGCATCGAACCCAGGCCTTCCGGTCTGGAGGCCTATGTTCTAACCACTAGGCTACCCACGGCCCAATCCCCTTAAGAAATCCCCCACGGTGAATCCCCTTAAGAAATTTTACATAAGAGCATCTTGTTAAACATATAACATTTGTTTAGGGATCCGTAAAGGTTCCTAATCTAATGTTAAAATGTCCCTCTTTTACAGGCTCCGAAAGACCCCTTGGAAAAATTGAAAGATGTGTCTTTCTAGACTACTAGACTAGACCCCTAAATTGTCCCCAATAAAAATATTTACTAGAACTTGTATATCGTTCAAGAATGTTGATTCAATTTATTTTTATCACAATTGCGACTACATAGCCATTACTAAAATGTAATATTTTCAAAATTATACAGTAGAAACGCATGTGCAAACATAAAGAATTAAATTCACATAGCGTGCCAATACGAAAACGATTGCATTCACCTCAATTTCCTAATCTAAATGCAGTATATCATCCTTCTCATTAAACGCCTTTTTTAAAACCAATCTTTTAACTTTGACTGGTTTGGTTGGGGAAACTCCCCATCCAAACCCTTTTGCATTTTTACTCTCAATTAATGTTTTACATGAAATATAATTACAATTTTATTGTACCAATGGATTTTCTTTTTTGAAAAAGAGATATCTATAAATTTTTACATTAATGCATTTTTAAATACTTTGTTCAATTTTATATTTTTCTTCCGACATTTTAAAATACATTTTTATATTTATATATATATATTTATTGTATATTTATATTTTTAAAATTTTAATATACTAACGAATGTGTGGCGCAATATAGCCAAACTTGGCTCTTGCGCCAAAAAAATCAACAATCATCATCATCATCACCTTCTCATTAAAAATTTAAAAATTTTAAAACAGTTAAATACAGGGTGGGCTAAGAGTCCGTATAAACTTTAAACGTTTTTAAAACCCGGAAAATTAAACAAAATAAAAAACGGTTTGCAGGTTTAGCATCGATAAGTCACGGGATCTTTTTTTAAGATAACAAAAAAACCTACCGACAGATGGCGCTGGTACAAATGACTAAGCTGGAAATATGCAAATGAGACAGGCGATTACAAATACCAATGCTCTTGATCCAGATCTAATCTCCGTTGCGTGCCAACTAAGTGAACGAGGATGCTGAGAGAAAAAGACAAAGCTTTGTTGGTGAAGCAGTCTTTCATGAACAAGGAATCAGCGACTGTTGTACTGCGTAAATTCAGAAAAATGTGAAGACTGGAAAAGAGGGCCTTCAACAGTGGTACGCTTCATAAAGCTTGTTCAGCGGTTTGAGGAAACTGGATCGCTTGAAGATCGTGTAAGATCCGGATGACTAAGTCTAAGAACTGTTAGCAGACGTTGCAAGTTTACATGGCCTCCTCGGTCTCCAGACCTGACTCCAGCAGACTTTTGGCTGTGGGGATATTGAAAAATTCCCGGGTGTATTAATCCCATCCATCCAATCTATCGGAATTGAAAGATGCGATCCACCAAGAGCTGTCATGTATACAGGCGGACATTCTGCTTTCAGCCGTTGCTGGATTTGTGACACGCTTGGAATGTGTCATTCCATATGGTGGTGGATATGTGGAACACATGTTGCTGTAATAAATGATTTGGTAACTTTATTTCTGTTATTTGCGAGTCTCACTTATGTACAAAACGCTACCTATCGGGGTTTTTTTAAAATTTTTTTTTCTTTTTCTTTTCTTAAAAAAAAACACCAGTGACTTATCGATGCTAAACCTGCAAACCATTTTTTTTTTATTTTGTTAAATTTTTTGAGTTTTTACGGACAAGCCCACCTGGTATATTATTTATTTGAAATTAGTATTTCGTAATACTTTTAATTAGATGCATACTGTTTTCTCAATGAAAAAAAAAGTTATGAAAAAGTAGCAGAAGCAGTCTTAGGATTATTAAGGAGTCCTTAAATCTCTCAGTCATATGTTGAGAGTCAAGGAGGGATGTACAAAATTTTGGGGGTCCGCAATGTCAGGCTGATACAAAAAGGGAGGCCACGGCAGTCAAAAGTTTAAGAACCGCTGCTCAAGAGCATACATCAATTCGAATTTTCGAATTCCAACTGCATTTTTTTTAAGAAGAAATTGTTAATTATTTAAGACCCCCAAAGGACTTACGTTTTATAACAAGCATTTTAGATGCTAAAAAATATTCGTATTATTCGCAGTTCTGCGTAAATTATAACGTGTCTGGGTAGCGTAGATGCATAAAAAAAATTATCTTTTTATGGAAGACATGATTAATTTCTTGTTTACGATAAAATTCCCTGTAATACTTTAGGCTTATTTTCGTAGAACGAGAACTGATTTTCTGTAGTTACGAAATCGTGAATCGTGTCATTCGCGTGTTTTCTGAATATATTTATTTACCATAATTTGTGAACAAGGCTTTTGTTCTTGAAATAAACGAAGAACAGAAAGAAAATATACGTATTTATGTATATCTGTATACTTATGCTAAAAATAAGCCTAAACATAATTCTTTTATTTCATACTCACATTGAATGCTGCAGAAAGCACCATTATGTAGGATGGATAATTCATTCTAATAATTTACTTTTTGATAAAAGCGCTTTTTTTAAGTTAGTAGATAGTTTAAACCAGGGGTTGGTAAACTATGGCACGTGGAACTCAGTGGCACTCTGCACTATTCGACACATTTGTCAATTTTTGAGAGGATGGAAATTGATAAATTTGTATTGGACCTTATTCGACAAACATCTTCAGAATTATGGAGCTTTACGGAATTACGAAAAAATCTGAAACATAACTCTAAAGATAAATTTATAGCTATTTTTTGTAAATTATTTAATGTCATTGTGTGTTGGGCAGATTTAATTGTTTGAAGAGAGAAAATTGTATGTACTCTGCTTTCCGCTTATGCTTTTCTACATATCTAAGTAAGTAAAAAATTATTCCTCTAATGAATAATATTTCGATTCCACAAAAAAAATTGCTTAACATCTGAATACTCAAAATCCTGTCAAATTGATCGCATATTTTACACCCTGATTTTGCGATATTAAAGGAAGAAAGTGCAAGCACTAGGTTCGCATTCAAATTTTTATTTATATTTATATTTAACTATAATGAAAGGAAATACTTGTAATTTATGTTGTATGTTTTTTAGTGTAATCAATATATTTAAAAATACAAAATACATGTACAATTTTAATTTTGAAGTACCGTAAAATCCGGCGTATAACGCGCACCTACACTTTCTAGCTGAATTTTTAAATTTTTAGGTATATTTGCCGTATAACGTGCACCCCCTTTTTTACGAAGAAATCTGAAAGATTTGTATGCATTGATTTTATGATTTAGTTATTTGTTCGAGGTATTATCCCAGACTTTTGAAAAAAATAGTGTAATTCTAAACTGGAACTTGTAGTAACCGGTGTTGATGGATGAAGGAAGACAGATGAGCTTGGATATGTTATTACTCTTTCAATGAGAACTTTTCTTTGGGAATGGTGTATTTAGTTCTATTTAATAATTTATGTCTATATTCTTTTCAGATTAGTAGTCTTTTATCCTGTTGTATCTGACAATGAAAAAAAAACATATGATGTATTTAATGAGTTGCCTTAAAACTAGAACCAGCTAGGGAAATAAAAATATAATAACGAAATGAGAGAGCGGAATAAAGATGTTCGATATTTTCACCTTCTGAAATGGATGTAAATTTATTTCATTTTTAACATATTTTAATCATCGTGCAATAATTAACATCATACACTCTTTTAGTTCATAAGGCAAGTCGTTTCTTTTAAATAAACGTGTTTCGATACATGAAGAAGTAAATTTTTTTTTATGCTCATCTATTTTGTTATTTTTAAAGTTATCGTTTTCACACCCGGCGTTTAACGCGCACCCTTAAGTTTCGATCTTATTTTTTGTGTTTAAAGTGCGCGTTATACGCCGGATTTTACGGTAGTTATATTTTATACTATTTATTTTTATCTTAAGAAATATATTTAAATGATGCATAATTAATGTAGAATAAAACTATAAGTATCAATATTGTTGACATCTATTCCTTAAGTCTGCATGTATTATTGCAGGAATCGAACTGCTTCAAAAATGTCCTATTGTGTGGCATGCTGAATCATATTGGTAGATTGGTTTGGCACGCCACAGCTATGAGGTTTCCCACCCCTGATTTAAACTATCTTCCCCTTTGAAAAATTTATTAATCAATTTAAAATCTCTGTAAAATTGCCTAAAAATGTAAATTCTTAGCATCTTTAAATCATGGTTTTTTTTGTATTCCAGGGTGTCAAACTCGCGGCCCACAACGAGCATCTTTGCAACATGGCATATCTTGGCATACAATACTCAAACTCAGTGGCGCAACAGCGCATGAAGGCCAGGGCCTACTGTGCCTATCCCAGTATACATGAGTACTGGGGTGGCTGAGGTGCATGTGCAGATGACTGAAGCGAGACCCCCAGAGTTTAAGTCCCCAAGCGAGCTTGGTACTCATTTATAGACCCACTGCAGTTGGAATTAAAGGCTGAGTCGAGCTTGCCCAGCCCGGGAAAAGAAACCGGATCTGTGGTGTGGAAACGCGATACGCTACCACTTGACCACTAGGCCTTTTGGCATACAATAATATTCAATAAAATATATAAAATTCTCCTGAAATAAAAAAGATAATAGCAGAGAAAAGATGTCAAGTGTCAGGACGCAAACATTAAATTTTTGTTGCTCTTTTATGCATGTTTATTATAATATATTATTCGAAATAAATCTACGTTTCTATGAATTTTGATTTTCTTTGCGGCCCACCTTAAGTTAAACCTTGTTTATTTGACCTAAGTCAGCCTTTGAGTTTGACACCCTTGTTGTATTCTGTGATCAGGAATAAAATTTTAAATAACCCATCAAATACGACATTTCATTTGGTTATTGAATTATAAGTAGTGAATATATTATTATCATTTCTTTGAAGATTTATTCCCGTACCGTAGAAGCCTTACTACATCTAAGAAAATATGTTTCACACAGTGAAAAACACTAATTTCTAATACTTGGTTTATAAGGCTTTTGTGAGAAATTAGGGTTAACATAATATAGTTGATTTTACACAGAAAAAATTCCTCCATTTTTAGTGTAACTTAATGTGGTTAAGTGTGTGTGTGTCATGTGTTGCCGTTTTAAAATTTAGAATCCTTCAATAAATACAGTTTTTCCCATTTATGTTAGCAATTTTCCATTAAAATAAAGTAGAGAAATATAAAGTACACTTTTATAAGGAAAAATTGATAGATTTTCCATAAGTAATGGGTAATGCATCAAAATATGACGTTTTTCTTTGCCCAATGTCACCGTAGATGAGGTGCCCATAGATATATCATCGATTACAGATATAGAACTTCCCTTAATAGTGATAATACTAAATGTTTTGAAACTATATTTAAAATCTCTCTCCCAGTGAAAATGTGTTCATGTAATGCAGACTCATGTGCATTTCTTGGGCAGAAGAACTGTTTATATTGTCTTTGTATCAGTTATTTGTTTATTTTATTTCGTTCATTTATTAATAATTTCATGCTATTTTGATTTATTTAATATTTTAGTTTAATTACTTTATTGTTGATTAGTTTTATTTATTTAATTTTGTGTAAAAATCAACAGTTATTCGTAATTTTCAAGGTAAATGAAATGATATCTGAATCAATACCTTAACTGATTTTAACACCAAGTAAATGTTTTTTTCGCCAAATTCCATTATTTAGAATGAAATCATTCTTCATTATTCTGAACGATTTTTTATGGAGGGGAGTGGGGAGAGGCATCGAGGTTGGAAACCACAGAACAAAATTCAAATACTTTTCATAAATCTTGCGTTTTCAATTACAACTTGCTTGCTGCCGCAGTCCCAATATCAATTACGTTTGTCTAAAACAGGAGTGTCTAACAAAATTTTCCGGTTATTGAAATATTTCAAAAATGAAATTTAGTTTCTCTTTGGATAAAAAAAAAAAAAAAAAAAAATTGATGGTTTAAGGCATATTGATTCTCAACGTGAGCTACAACGCCCCCTTGTGGGCGTTTGAGGCTTTCAGGGGGATGTAAAAGACCCAGAGTAAGTTAGGGGGTTGTGAGATAGTACAGAGGGGCATGGGCAGGTTAACCAAATATAGTCTAACAAAGACTTAAAAAAAACACGCTAATTATGTACTAACAAAAGTAAACTTTAATACTGGTTACCTTATGTTGATTGTGTGCATGTATTTAAAATTGTATATTCGTGGCAATAGCTTTTTCAGATTTGCAAGAAAAAAAAATTAGGGGCTTTAAAAAAACATATTCTATTAGTAACAGAATACTTTTTTAAAAATTCAATTCTTGTTTTCACCATATATTCTATACGCTCTTATTTCTCTGGAGTGTTAAGGGGGCGGTATCGAAACGTTCACTAGAAAAGGGGGTGCCAGTTCAAAAAAGTATGAGAACCTATGAGACAGCCTTTGACAAATGATCGTTACAGTGCAAAACCTTATGCGCAACGAGATGAACTGATGACTCTTAGGTTTAACCTCAGCAAGACTCAATGAATAATGCGATGTTCCTTCAATGTGACACACTTTATGTTTTTACGTTAAAGAATAGAGGGAAATCATCCACAGAAAAATATGTTTTTTTGTAACTGTTTATAAATCTTTTAAATAACTATTTAAATTACCAAATTCGGTAAAACACACACACACACACATATATATATATATCATTTTATAGAGCTATCTTTTGGCTTTACAAAACATACTTTATTTTATTTCTAAGCTACGTAGAGGCCAAGTTACAATCAATTCTATAAAATTAAAAAAACCGGAAGTGGATCTTTAATCTACCAGAGATGGGCATTTAAATTTTTAAACATTTATAATGGCGAATCTGATAACTCAAAATGTTTTATAAATGTATTTCTATAACATTTTTTGAACCTGATGTTTATATCATTTTATAGAGAATGTATTAAAATATTTCTCTCTTATTGCATGAATATTTTTTGAGTTATGACCTGCTATTTAAATAATGGTGTCATAAAGAATGTCACATTTTCTTATATTAATTCGATCAACTCTAAAACTTTTAACTTTTTTAAAACATTAAAATTTTAGTACAATCTTCAAATAAATGCTTCTAATTTGTTTTATAGTAATGCTTTTAATAATATAAGTATATTACTTTTCTTCTCTAATTATTTTGAAATTTTTCAAAAATGTTACTAAAATTTCAATTATAATTGTGTCTTTTGTAAAATTTAGACAATTGTCTTTGAAATATGATTAGTTAAATGTTAGTATTTATTGATATTGATTCTTAAAAAGCATCTATAATGTTTTAGAATGCTATTTTTTTTTAAAAAAAAGAAGTACTCTCCGAACATGTTCGGATATCTTAAATATAACTTTTTTCAGAATAAGCGTCAGAAAAAAAAGAACACACCACACACTAGAACATTTAAAAATGTTCTACAATTTAATGCTTAAATGAACCCAATTGAATTTAGCAATTTCAAAGTTCAGATGACATTTAAAATATTTTAACCAAATCATTGTTTTTGCTTCGGCGAGATACAGAAATATCTGGAATAATAATAATGACAACTCATTGTCTAGTTATCGAATGAATTCAGAAACAAATGTAGCTGTAGTACCAAAACCAATTCATCATTGTTTAAACAACTCACAGGAGGAACGTGCCAATTGCTTATTTACCGGCAATATGCAGAATTACCGCTACTTATCTGCGAGTTAGTTCACGATTCAAATATTGACGGTGGAATATAGTAGAATGTATGCAGATGAATTTTAAATTCCGATTTCCACTTGAAATTATTTTGTTTATAAACACTAATTGGTTTCATGATTAATGTGGTTCTAAATAGAATACAGTGGTGTTTTGTTTATCAATTGTTGAAATGAAAATTGAAAAACATATGTCAGTTTTAACACATATACAAGTATGTAAGAGCGTTATTAATTTGAGTGTAATTCATTTAGTGTGATTTTATTCTGTTCTATCAATTCTGTTTCTTCAAGAAAGTTAACGTTCAATTCCCGAAATTATACATAGCATTATGTTAAAAGTTGAAGTATATATATATTGCATTTTACAATTTCATACCTAAAGATGTCTGAGATACAGCCAGGATAGACACTAAAGCTGTGTAGTACATTTTTTTTGTCGTGAAATATCGCCAAGCATCATTGAAGCTGGAGGAGATTTAACTTAAGTTTTATCGAATTTAGATTTAAGGTAATTTTCAAACTTTGCACATTATGGTGGGCTGTTTTGCGAGATTCCCTTTTAAAACTAACACGGGGTAATTTTTTGTAAGATTTTAATTAGAGTTAATATTCTACTTATGCCCTAAATCAAGGATGGCGAACCAATGGCACGCGTGCCACTAATTGCACGCGACGCAATATTTTGGGCACGCCACCGATCAAAACAGTTGCACATTTTAGTTCAAAATAATAAAGTTCTCAATGTGAAGTATTAGGTTTAAACGCGAGTGTTGGTTCTCGGTGGGGTGAAGAGCATACTCGTTTGTTTATGTCTTGACTTAGTTACGTCGTGCAAATTCTAATGATGCGAAATTTATCTAGGCATAGTGTAGTAAACTTCGTTAACACAATACTCTATTTTAAAGTTTGCGTTATATTTACGATTTGTAATCATTATTTAACATGGCTAGTTCAGCAAAAAAACAATAAGTGCAAGACAGTTAATGTTGCAGAGAATTTCAAACTTTGTAAGCTGAGAAGTATGGCATAATTAGTAAAGGTGTCAAAGTGGTGTGTGTTTTATGTTCTGGAACAGTTGCATGTAGAACATCGTCTGTAAAATGGATTCCAGACACATTTAACTGTTTGAAGCTAGCTCATGCTATTTTAATCATATTTTCATTTACCTATTCTTGAAATAATTATTTTCAGAGATGTATAATATTAAAGAATCGCTTAGAAACCGTTTGGCAGAAGATTCCAATTCAGCAGGGATTCTGCTGAAAGTAACATCTTTGCAATCGTAATATGTCATTTATCATTTAACCTGCAACAACAGAAGTCACACTAATGTTACCTTAATTTGAATTACACATATAACTAAAACATTTACTACCATACAGTGCAAAATGTATTTTATTTCGCAGTAAATAAAGAGTTTTGAGCTGTTAGTATTTAGTTTTATTATTTTCCTAAGAATCACAAGTCAGAATTTTTTTGTGACGGCACATCTATACCTCATTCAACATTTCTTTAGAAAAAAATGGCACGTTGATCTATAAAGATTCGCCCCCCCCCCATCCCTAAACTGATTATGTAGATATAAAAGTAAGTGAGAAGAATCAGTGTGGAAATAAATAGCGCATATAGTTAGCTGAAAAAATTTAGCGATTATCAATGTGGAGAATTTCAATTCCAGTTTGTAAATTAGATTTCATCAACTAGTTAGCATTTCGTTGCCTAAACGTAGGCACTTATTGACTTTGGAAGTGCTATCTATTTTTTGTGGAAGTTCTCTAATAAATTTTATTGAACTTCGGATTAGAGCAGCGTTTTTCAAACTGTGGGGCGCGCCCTCCTAGCGGGGTGTAATAACCCTACCAGGGGGGAGCGAGCTTTTTGAAAAGTCGAAAACAAAAGATTATTTAAACAAAAATTATTAATTTACTGAAATTTAACAAACAAAATACATTCTAGCACAATAAAATATAAAACACACATTTGCACTCATACAATACCCTTTTAAATGTATCACTGCAGCAAAATGTATTTTATAATTAATTTAACAATACTAAGTTAAGAACAAGTTTAAAAAATTACCAGTGATGCCATGGGCTTGTCATACATAAAATTTTTATAAAAATCACTTATCTTGATAATTTGTGTACGGTTTATAATTAATCCTGAAACTGCCGCTTAAAAGTTACAGGATTCGCTCTCCAATGTCTCCGTTTTCCGCATAGGCGCGCGTATGTGATGTTTTTTTTTTGGGGGGGGGGGATGAAAAGGAACAAATAAATAAAACCTCTGAAATAAGTAAATCCTTCGCAAACGCTGTCAAGGTCCTTTTATTGTATTCTAAAGCCTTCGAAAAAATTTTATGGATAGCAGTGCACAGAGAATATCGTAGTTCGGAAAGACGTATATATACGCCCGGGGCATTTAACGCTTTGGCTGAGTGAGATGTTTATATATGTTGTAGCGCTTAAGAGGTTAAAGTGTATTGTAGCTTCAGCGACAAGGTATAGTATTATTGAATCCAATACATTGTTATTGTATGGAGAGGGCGCGATGAAAATTATGATTGAATATTGGGTCGCAAATATTGAAAGTTTGAGGAGCACTGGATTAGAGAAATCATTGTAAACAGCAGTGGCGTAAAGTACACCCCAGCATCGCAGGGGGTCCCAGGATTCTAGGGGGCCCAAAACCTGACTGACGTTAAGTATGGCTTGGAACCCAAAACCCGACTTTGCGGGGGGGGGGCTAATATTCTCCGTTACACCACTGATGAACAGTGAAACTTCGAAAGCTACAATTGTGAGTGACTACAAGTATTTTAGATGTTTATTTCGACTATTTAAGTTTAATCTTCCCCGAAACTCTTGAGTAAGAACAGTTAGTTTCATAAAAATAATTTAACTGTCTGTGTTTATTAAGGTCGAGTTCGAGTGACAATAGCCCTGGGAGCTGTAGTTCGACATTTTGCGGAGATCTTTAACGAGTTATTCCTCGTTAATTCTACATTTTCTTCGTATATTAGAACAATTATTATTATTATATTTGTGTGTGTGAATTTTTTGAATTGCGAAATTTACTTTTGTTACACCAAAGAAACTGAGAACTTTGTAAATTTTTTACTTAAATAAAAACTATCTTTTATTTGTCAGTTCATTTCGGATGAAAATTTGGCTTACTATAAACCTTGAAATACTTTGAAGTAATTTTAAAATAAGGGTACAGCCTCCACTGAATATACAGCGACAATTATATGGGTGGAGCTAATTTTTAACAATCTTTCATATCTTGCAAGCGAAAAATATTTGAAGAAAATATATCTTTTCAAGACGATTGGGAAGTTGATCATTTTGTAGTGAAAAACAAACAATGATCAGTAGTTGTTTGATTTGTCGCGAATGTTCTATATTTAAAAAATACCAATAAACACACACAGAGGAATCCTTAAATAATACTTTTCCTCGAAGATCTCTTTCAAGAGGTGATAAATAAACTTTCATGAATAATCTTTGCAACAGCAACAAAGTGTTTTGTCAGTGGTAATATCACAGCGGTAACAAACACATCCTATGAAGTTTGTTATATTATTGGTAATCATATGAAACTGCTTATACTGATGCAGAAATTGTGAAGGAGTGTTTCTTAAATGCTTATAATTTAGCATTAGTGACAAACATAAAAAAAATATAAAAAATAATAATTAAAAAAAAAAGCAAAACACAGGAGTTATAATATTTTGATTAATTTTCCCACATTTTAAATTTCCAATATTATCTTGGTCTTGAAGGAATCCCCTCCCCATTTATCTTCATGTTGCGGCCCGCGCGAAATAACTAACATATGTATGCGGCCCGCGTAAAAATAGCTAGTATATGTATGCAGCCCAGCAGTAAAAAAAAGGTTGAGTACCCCTGCCTTAGAATATTGTGAAAAAATTTAAGTACCGAATAGTGTGTTGTATGAAATTTCTTTACAGTTTTTTTTTTTAAATAAATGACCTAATTTTGAATCTAAAGTCAGATGAGATATTTTTTTCGACTGATGTTTTTTAATATTAAAACGCTTTTATTAGCTTCACCTATATGTAACGGAATCTTTGAACTCGATTTTTACCCACTTTAAGAGGTATATTAATTTGGAATTTTGCGTACTTGTCAGGTACTGAAGACAATATACTAATTTAATAATTTTGTTCCATTGTCTTGATCAGGATCATCAGAATTAACGATTTCCCGTTTCCAGATTTGGTGACTAAAAGATTAAGCTACACAACCCTAAAACGAAAACGTTCATGGTTAATACAAATACAACAACAAAAAAAGATTAATTCCTCAGTGAATAAATAAGAGTTTAAAAAACTAAAAAAAAACTGCTTTAATCGTTGATCGAACTAAAATATGAAAAATAAATCATAGTTCAAAACTCACTTTTACAGTTAATTGAACTAAAAAGTAAAAAATAATTCTTAATATAAAAATAAAATGATTAACGAGAAAATTAATGCTATTGTGGTAAAAGCGTGGGGTGCTCGACATCAATTGTTATAATTTCTTACTTGTTCTATTCCGAAATACAGAGTGCAAAAATGTAGATCAAAGCACCCCATTCTTTTACCCCAAAGCCATTAATTTTCTCGTTAATCATTTTATTTTTATATTCAGAATTAATTTACATAAAAGACCTAATTTTGAATCGAAAGTCGGTTGAGATATTTTTTTCGACCGATGTGTTTTTAAATATTTTTAAAATTTTCTTATAATAATACTGATCGTGTGACTTGTTTTACTAGGCTCTAAGTGAACAATAAAAAAATCGAAGTTCTCATATTTAAATTAAAGTAAGAAACTATCATTTAGTGACCCAGTCTTGAAAATCAAAATCTAGAGAAAAATTTTGCAAAAAATTTCGCTTTCTTGGAATTCTGCAAATAAACAAACTAAAGTTTCTATCTAAAAAAAGCAAAATATAACATTCTTATAGTTTATTATTTTTGCAACATAATTTTAAGTTCTGTCAATTGGCAAGATTTATAAGAAAAAGAAAAAAGCACTTTGAATTATGATATTTCCTCTTTCGGATTTATCTAAATATTCGTATAATTAATTTTTTTTTACATCAGAAAATTAACAAATTAATAACCAAAAACAAAAATTAAAAAACCAAATTTTGTTTGTCTTTGTTAAATGATTCTTGCGAGACCCGTTTTGGAATTGCCAAGAAATATTGCCAATAATTGATAAATTAAAGTGAAATATATATAATGTGGTCGCCAACATGTGGTTCGTGAAAATTTGACATTATTAATATTTTAATGTATATTCAGTTTCAAAAATGACGAGTAACAAAACGTATTATGAAATACGGGTTGTAATTGTAATTTTTTTTTAAAAAAAATTAGCTTAAAAATTTCTTCTGCGTTTAGCTACTTTTGAAGATGTATTTAACGACGTTGGAAAACGACTTTTGTCAAACGTGGAAAATTGGCCACAGTCTGTTGTCAATTTGTTCTTGCTTTTCGTAAAGTTCCTTTCCAGTGATATGGAAATGTAAATAGAGACGTAAAAAAAATTTACAATATAGAAATATAGTGGTCAATCATATTAGTGTTCCGCCTTTATAGTGGTCAACCCAAATGAACAATTATACATTTAATTGTCCATAAAGTTTTAAAGCTTGGCGATTATTGGTATAAAACACACATAGGTTTTTCTAATAATTCTTTGCCGAACTTTTAAATAAATATCGCTAAACTCTTACGATAAAAAAAACTTAACTTTGTTGTCAAAATAAAATCGTTATCAAACAACAAAAATCGCCAAAATTTGGCTTGCACATTCCAATATATTTCATTCTAACCAACCAATCTGTAGCTAAAATTTGCGAACACTGGAAAAATCCCTAATATAAAATTTTTTATTTTCCAAAAAATTGCGTCAGAAAACAACAAACAAAATAAAAATAAATTCCTTTCAGATGGCCTTGTTTGTAATGAAAACTGTACAAATTATTTCAAAATTTCAAAGAATGAGACCTTTGAAATTATGAAATTTTATATGTCGATGGCTTGCTTACAGGAGAATGATAACCTGAGAATGCAAACGAAAATATTCCAAAATAATAATGCGGATAATGATGAATGTGATATAATAAAACAGGTGTCACATAAATTAGTTGTTATTACTCAACAAAATTTTCTCTTATTTTTGCTGCTTAGTTATACCATTTATTTTAACTTCTAAACTTTTTAGACTAATCATAGATCGATATCTAATTTTACGTTTTTAAGTTTGAAGATTCATAAGAGAAAAATTCAAAACATTCTTACAGATAGATGGGTTTTTTTTCAAATTATGAATCTCAAAATAAAAACTAAGCTAAATACTATAATTACCACATCTATGTAGATCAAAAAGAAACAAGTAATATAAAAAAAAATTTGAAGTCAATTCTTACGTAGGTCAACATAGAAAATTTTTATTTTAGTCACTTTCTATCAAATAATTACAATTAATTTAAATATGTAGATACATATGAAAGAATCACAGTATTAAGTGGCAGTTAGTTTTTATTACTTATCATTAAAGTATCGTATTGTCATCCAAAGCAATCGCGCGTATAAGTAAAATTTCAGTTCAACTGAAGCTTTCAAACATGAGGGGAAAAAAAGTTCTTTTTAAGTTTTGAGCCAAGTCGCTATAAAAATGAAGCCAACGTGACTGTATACGTAATTCTTTAAATAATTAGTTTCAGTCAATCAATTTTAATTAATGATAATTAAATTATCGTATAGTCAACCAAAACAATCGTATGTTGTAAATTTCAGCTCAAATGAGCGCTTTAAAATGTGCGAAAAAAACCTTTCCAAGTTTTGACACAAGTCACCAAAATGGTCGGCAAACATGATGCCAACGTGGTTGTATCTGTCATTCTTTGAATAATTAGTTTTAATCAATTAATTTTTATTAATTATAATTAAATTATCGTATTGTCATCCAAAATAATCGTGTTTATATTTCAGCTCAATTGAAAGCTTTAAAATGTATTTTATTGACGATTGGAAATCTGAACAAGATATATATATATAGGGAGATTGTGAACTAATAGTAGGAATTGAAAAAAAAGAGATCAAAGACAGAAAGGTCAGATATACGAAATTTTATAAGCAAAATCTATAGGTGATTATGATGTAGCCCTCGAAGAGGATTATTTCAAAATTTGTTTTAAATTCTTAAAATTCAATGCTTAAGTTTTTTTTTTTGTATATTTTCTTAAAAAATGCTTTTCGGCACATAGCTTTCTTGAACTATAAGTCACAGGATAATATGAGTTTTGCACCACCTGAATTATCCAAGACAATTGGATGTTTAGAGCGTGCAAACCAATGGGATAATTCATGTGACGTTATAGCAATATGATAACTACAATAACGTGTTTCCAACCAATCAGTTCATGTGACGTCATAGTCACATGATGAATGCAATAACGTGTTTCGAGCCAATCATTTCATGCGTTTCTCTGTCACCATCTATTGTTTTTTTACAGAAATTTCTTTTTAAAAGTACATTTTTGTCAGCAATAATTATTCAAACACAGGAGAACAGATTACACTTGATATAAAAGAGCATTCGTAATGCGAGAATTTTATATCTTTTATTTTTGGAAAACCTTTTAGAGAATCTTAATACTTGAACATCTTTACCCTACTATCAGATCTGAAGTTTTGTGACGGGGCTTTACGGAGTTTTTCTACTAATCCTCTTGTGGAATCTTTGGGGCCATCAATTGAGTTGTTTCACAGCCATCCCTCTCAAGAAGAAACCTTGATATGCAGATTAGTTAGTAGATATATAGTGGAGGTTTAGTATTTGAAAGAAAAGAAGGATGAAATGAAGCTTAGTTGCTGAAGGATCTGAAGGTTACAGTAAGGATCTGAATTTAGACACGTAATTATAGGGCGGGCATTAGCTATTCAAACCAATTAAGGAAGTAGGATTCATAGAATACGTAAAGTTAAGCGGTTAGGATTTCAGACACTTATTCACATAAGCTTTTGAGCTACGATATATCACTCTTGATTTTCCCTCTATAGTAAGATTGTCTTTGATAATTATATTTGATAATAATAAATTGGACTTACAATGGCTAGCTTGGGTCATCAATTCTTACCTCCTAGAAATTAAAGTCGAGTAGATGAAGAGATAAAATGGCTTCCCCTGGTGGGAGGCTATCATAGTTTTACCTAAAATTTAGAAGTAGAACAGAAAGTACAAGACTAATGTTAGTTTTGGAATGAATGACGAACACGTGATTGCATTTATCATGTGACCTTCATGAATTTGAGCCACTAGCCAGTTTGTGACAAGTTTTTAAAATAGTGCTGAAAACGTCAAATTCTGCTTTTCTGTAGAAATCATTCCATACAGAGCAAATGTCTAGCGATATAAACAGTATGGTATTTATGCAGTATACAAAATGAACATTTAGTACTTTAAAAAAAAAGTAACATGAAAAACATTAATTAGTTGATTTTATCCAAATGTTATCGGAGAGCGAATTTTTAACTTTTTCATGCATATTCTTTCTACGAAACATTTCAATTTCGCTCCGCATAGCTCTTGCGCATATTACGTCATAGTCTATCTTTGCATCAAATTAATCATTGATATTAAAATTGTATGTTTGCTATATCTTGAGTAACTGTTTGTTTTAAAAAATTATTCGTGGAAGGAAAGGGTATTTCAGCTCCAAATAATAAAGATTGTGTTCCCTTGTATATAAAAGGCAAACACATTGTGATAACCCCCCGTTCTCAATTGTCATTTCCTTTCATAAAACCCCTTTCCAACGAAAAGGAAATATCCAATAAGACACTATAACGAGTAACTAAATTATATACCAATGTAGTTTAAGCGTTCAAAATAGTTTTGGCTGTGATTCATTTTGCAGTTAACGCTTTTGAAACTCTAGGGAGTTGCCGGATATTCGAATAAGAGGATTTGATTTCACTTTAATTTACGCTTAATTCTGAAGCAACTATTGGCGTCGGACATCGAAATTTTGAACCATTGTCAAGTGACACCTGAACTGGCACCCTTTGCCGAAACTTTCACACCATACGCCAACAAGTGGACTTTGAGCCTCTACATGGCGGGTCGTCAGTGGCACTAAACCTCGGCGTCGAATTTCCGACCATGAACACTCAGCAACTTTGGGCAATTGTTTATTAGAAGACCTGTACCATTCAGAGCCACTTTTCTGCTTAGGCAAGTTAGGCACGTGCCTAGGACGCAAGAGATTTGGGAAGGAGGGAGGACAAAAAATTGGTAGGCGAAAAACAGAAAAAAATTAAAAATACAGCGAATGTACCACCGCCTAGCGAGTCATAAAAGATGCATTTTTGTATGTTGATGTTTTGTATGTAGATGCTATTTTGTTTACTATGGAAAAGGAAAAGCTTCATAGTTTGATGATGCTATGCACTCAAAATATTACAATAAAAATGGATTACAATGATGTAATTAATGATTTTGCGATGACCAAAGCTCCAGGAAGCCATTGTTGTACAAGTACAATGACACAGTGACTCAACCAAGAATAAGGATGTCTAAAAGTAAAAGATAGTGAAGCAGAATAAGCGATGAAAAAGATAATTAACAAGTTGAAAACACACAGTTCACACAATAATGTATACTCTATACTGTAAATGTAAACGATTGCATTAATATATTGTACTAATTTACAAAAAGATAGATGGGTGGCGAAGGTAAGAAATGAACAAGAGTTGCCGAAACATGCCACTATCCTTTCCTAACATCTACGGGTTGCTAATCTGGGAAGCGGCGGGTTCATAGGTCAGTAGCATAACGTACACCTTGCACCCCCCCCCCCCCCGGGGGGGGGGGGGGGCGTGCAGTGCTCTAGGGGGCCCAAAGCCTGACTGCCGCCAAGTACCTACCCTTCGTAAAATCTAACTTGGGGGCCCAAAACTTAACTTTACAGTGGGGCCTAAATGTTCTTCGTTACACCACTGCCATAAGTAGTGAATAATGGAAAGTTTGTCCAAAGAGCAAAAACAAAGAAAAAAGTATGAGAGTTAAGGAAAAATCTTTTAAGAACCAAAACTGGCAAGTTAAGAACTTAAGGAAGGGATGCTCTGGAAACAGAGGGAGTGGACGTAACAATTTGAAGCACCTAGGGTGCCAGAGAGATTAAAAACAGCCCTGGTACCATTTCAAAAATTTCACGCCTTTTTTAATAATTTTTTTGTAATAAAATATTTGCATCCTATCTTTATTTATTGACATCACGCGTGAATGTAGTGTCTGAATAGACGGCTTAAAAATGTTAATGAAATCATCATCGACGCCAGCTTTCAATTATGTGAAGATGGTTTGGAGAGGGACTGAGCTAAAGGCTTTCGAAATGTTTATCCAGGCATTGAAAGAATCAAAATGATTTCTTCCCCAGATGTTAGATGAAGACAAAATTCTGCTCGATTGTGTCCCCTCCATACCATCATGCGAAGAATCCTTTTTGAGAACGTAAGATTGCTATCACAGTAATCTCACAAGCACTTAGCTAGGTATTTCTCAAAGAAGCTTTGGATAGAAATAACGCGTTAGGGTTTATAAAAAGATAGGTTGGTCATACAATATTAATTGGAAATAATATTAAATAATTGATTCAAATTATATATATACACATTAAATCCATGCATTGTAATTTCTAAGCATAGTAAATAATTTTAAAGAAATGTTTTAAATTTAGTCTTTCAACAAATAAATAATGCTTAAAACAATAAAAGTAAGTTAGAGGTATGTAGAATATATATATATATATATATATATAATTTGTTTGCAATTTAAAATCTGCAAGCAAACTTTGATAAAAATACATAATTTAAGTGAGACATGAATTTTTAGACATTTCGGGTAAACACTCGGGATTTAATCGCGATTATAAATATCTTTGGCGATATTATATAAATTTTCTTTCTTACTTAAAAGAAAAAGATTAATTATCTTAAAATGTTTATCGTATAAAGTATGAGGTGGTAAGAAAACCAATAAATTAAGCAATAGTTTTATTAAATTAACCAAAATTCTTGGAAATGCATATCAGGATCTAATTTGTCGTTATCAAGTCTACTGTAAAAAGTCAGTAGTTGTAATAGAACAGTAGTCATGATCGCGAAATCATGTGTGGGCCGCCACGTAAAATACATGTCTGTATTGGTATCATGTGGATGTCTAGAATAGGGTGTCGTGTTCGTCAGATGACTATTTTGTTCAAAAGTACTAGGTCCTCCGCCACAAGTAACTTCGAAATGCGAGGCTAATAAGCAATTAACTATATAAAGCAGCAGTGTTCGCGTTGTATACCGCGCCAACAATTTTTAGTGATATTTACCATTCATCATTCATTTAGTGATATTTACCATATTTTTTTCATTCAAATTTCTGCACAAATATAGAGTGTCCGGGCTTAAAGTATCCAAAAGTAATGGCTATTTATTACGGAACTACCCATCAGTAAGTAATAAACTGTCCATCCATGGATTGGAAAACTCTCCGAGATTTTTTTGGGTTTTTTTAGCCCGATCGGCATTATTCAGATGCCAGATAGATCGCAGATGATACACTTTTTACACTGACTTAATTAGTAAAGATGTGGACGCCACAGTAAAAGAGGTTCAGAGCGTATTTAGTTAATGGAATTTAAATCAGTCACGCATGTACAGCTACGTGTTCGAAAAGAATGGAATGTCGATCCTCCGACATGAAAATATATCCACCATTAGGAAAAAACTTTGGTATCTCAAACTGGCAAGTATCGTTATATTTTCGTGAGAGAAGACATTGTTGATCGTGAGCGTGATTCATTTTGTTGAAGTCCCGATAAGTCTATTAAGCAAGGCAGTAACGACATTCCTTTCTGTTCGAACACGTCGCATCTCTTTTACATCTTTACTAATGAAATCAGTGTAACAAGTTTATCATAAGCGATTGTCGAATAATGCGCGCACGTGCGGTTGATCAGGTAACACCCAAAAAATCTCGGAGAGTTTTCCAGTCTTTGGATGGATAGTTTATAACATTCTAATGAGTAGTTCTGTAATAATAAGCCATTACTTTTGGATACTTTAAGCCCGGACACCCTGTATATTCAAAGTCTTCCATTTATCGTTAAATGTCAATTCATTTATCGTTAAATGTCAATTCATTTATCGTTAAATGTCAATTCATTAATGTTAAGGAGTTTCTATTTTTCTCTCGAATTCTCAGCCCATTGCATCCATTTGACAGCAATAAAATGCATCCGAAATAGGAAAAAAAATGAAAATTTTCTCTAAGACGAATTCGAAATAACCAATAGAAAGGTATTATTGCAGTATGAATCGATATTAATAAAAGTTAATGCAAGGAAAATTATTAACACATAATGTTAACATATTATCATAGATAACAGAAATTTACACTGAAATCCATTAAAATGTATTTTCATTTATCCGCTCTTCTCTGAAACGATATTTGATATATCCTGTGAATGATCATGACTCATCAAATTTAACAGACGGGCAACGGACGCTGTTCATGAAAGAATTCTGGTGGAAAACGACAGCAATGGTCATGGAGCTTGTGGAATTCGGTAATTGACACGAAATGAAGTTATTTCATCGACCACGTGATTGCCATAATAGTTAGAGAGGGAAAACTTTGGATCACATCATTCAATTTTGCTCTGGTTCGAATTTTATTTTTAGTCTCGAGCGCGAGTATTTTTTTTTTTTTTTAATCGTCTGATGAGGACAATATCTAACTTAATACAACACTTTCTTAACTTTTACACTCCACTGTAAAAATTTAAGCTTTAATAGATATAATATGTCCAAGCCTCTCTAAACATAGGCTCTTTAGTGGCTGCAGGACTCGAACACTCGAATCGACAAAAATAACTTCGATCACGATCTGACGCCATGGACAATCGGCTACCTTTAACATTTAACTTTCAATTATTCACTGAGTATTTTAATAAAACTAAAAAATAAAAACCTTTTTAAGAAAATAAGCCTTTACAAAAATAAAGGATTTATAAAATAAATTTTAAAAAAAATCCTTTTTTTGATTAAAATATAATCAAAAGATCAGTTGAAAACACTTAAATAAATGACTTCATTTAAATTGTTGAATCAATAAAACCATTTTAAGGACTACGTTTAAACATACAGAGATAAATAATATAAAAAAAGATTTTTAAGTCAATTCCTACTTACATTAACAAAGAAAAATTTTATTTTAGCTACTTTTTATTAAATAGTTACAAGTAATATAAATATGTATATGCATATGACTGAATCACAACATTAAGTGGTAATGAATTTTTATTAATTATCTTTAAAGTATCGTATTGTCATCCAAAACAATCGTTTATATAAATTTCAATTGAACTGAATACTTTAACACACGTGAGAAAAAACCTGTTTAAGTTTTGACACAAGTCGCCAATGTGGCTGTATTTGCAATTCTTTAAATAATTAGTTTTAATCAATTAAAATTTTTATTAATTATAATTAAATTATTGTATTGTCATCCAAAGTGATCCTGTATATAAAATTTCAGCTCAATTCAGCGCTTTAAAACGTATTTTATTAACGATTGAAAATTCCACCAAGATAAATAAATAAATAAATATACAAATATATAAATAAATAAATATATAGACAGTGCGAGCTAATAGTAGGAATTGAAAAAGGATTATGTAAATATCATTTAAATACAACATAATAACGGTTATTTCTCTTTTGTACGTTGAGGTCATTAAAATGTTAATCAAAAGCTGGATCGTAGCGTCATGTGAATATATTATTGAAAATTTTCACGTGTTGAATTTTAATCTAACAAAAAGTTGTATATCCTCTTGAAAGACGAGTACTTGTTACAAATGTATCAAGGTCGGACACACATTTTCTTTGATAACGTACGTTTTACTAATTGAACTTGTGTGACAGGTATATAACTTCATTTTTCAATTGAAGAAATTGCTGTTTACAAAAAATGATAGAGCTTTGAACTAATTAAAACAAGGAAAAAAGTATCGCAGTTCGAATTTTCGCAATCTGAATGAATTTAACATTTAAAAAGTTTTTATGAATGATTACAATTAAGGTTATACAGTGAAATACGTTTTACACGGAAACGTTTAAGACGAAATATCGGTTAATACGAAATAATGCAACATGCTATGTATTTTTTCTCTTAACACGAAACTTAAATCTCTTAACACGGGAGGAATTCCCTTCTGGGAATGAAAAAAATACGGAAAACACTAGCTCCGCAGGTGAGATTTAAGGGTGTGTGAACTGAAAGTTAGGTGATTCCACATGTTTCGTAGAAAGGAGGTTAACTTTCTTTGAAATACCTTAGGAATAGCCTGTGACACAAGCCAATTTTGTTTATCTAAGCTACTTCACCCTGCAACCTACAAACGACACACAAAAGCATCCCATCTCTCATCAGTTGCCTTTGGAATACGGTGACAGTGTGAGAAAATATCAGAGAGTTTGGTTAAATTACATGTTTTTTCTCTTTTTTTAGAAGAATTTTTTTACGAGCAGTGCGGCAGCCCAGTGGTCAAGGTATCGGATCATGGAAGACATGTCATGACTTTGAGCCCAGTACAGAAAGACCCCGCTTAACGCTGTTTCGGTTTAGCGCTCTTTTATTTGATTTGCGGGATTCCTCGAAATTAAACACAGCGGTAGGCTTCCCGATATGCGAAGCAGTTTATCTGTGTTTCTTCTTTCCAGCGGTCTTATACGAACGTATTTTTATCGTTTCAAACATTTGCTAACGTCATTGTAAGTATAAATTTATGTAATATAACGATTGCTATAGTGACAAATATTATGACTTTTAGTTTTTATCATGGATGATAATAAAAAACACGAAAATAAAGCAGCAAGAAAAAGCAGGAGTAAATTTTGAAAGGAGTTCAAAGGCAAGACGGGGCGTTATGGATGCCTTATCCATTTACCAACAACTACTCACAGAGCGCAAAAGGAAAACGTAAATTACATTAGATGCCTTCTTGATAAAAAGGCAGAAAATTGGAAATACAGAAGATACTGTATGATCTGAAATGTAAACATACTGAGACTTAGAATTTTATTTATTTTTATATGTTTATTCATTTATTGTATTTCTATATTTGTAAGAAATACATTTTTGTTTTATTGTTATAAAACACATAATTAATAAAATTAATGGTAAAATACCTGGCCAATTTTCTACCCGTCTTCTCCTAACCCCATTATTTACATGATGAGTAACCTCGTTTAACGCTGTTTCATATTACGCTCTACTTTGATGGAACGTATACCCCGCGTTAAGCGGGGTCTTATTGTACCACTAAAGACCCGCCGTGTAGGGCAGCGATGCAAGTTAAATCTGTCGAGATCTGAAACGTCTTCACATTGGTGTGGTGTGGTAATTAAGAGAGGGGGTGCCAGCTCAGGTTTCGTCCACGTCACTTGACCATGGCTCAAAATTACGTGGTCCGTCGCCTAAGGCCCTCGTGTAGCTGAAGAGTGCGAGGTTAATATTCACTCACTCATATTACGGGCACTGTGGCAAAGAGCTCCGGGGCGAAGCAAACTGCTATATTTCTTAAAATGAAAATGGGACTTCTTAAGGCTGCTGGTAAAAAACAGAAGCCAAAAACGGAAATCTGTAAAGAGTTTGGTGTTGTTATATTTTGTATTAAATTTCATTAAGTACTTGCGGATGTTTTTTTCATTGATTTTTATTAAATACATGTACATATAATATCCCTGTAAATAAAATGTACTCTAATTAACTTAATTTTGTTGAGTATATGGGTTTTTTTTCTTCTGCAATATTCTTAAACACGAAAAAATATTTCAATTCCCTCAATTTCATGTTAAACGATTTCCACTGTAAATATTTTATGAGAAATATTGAGATAAACTTTCTACCATTTCATAATTACTAATTAATGTGTTACTTTTCCGGAATATTAAAAGTAAGGCAATATGAGAGATTAAAAATAAGGTTATATGAGAGATTAAAAATAAGGTTATATGAGAGATTTTAAAAATAAGGTTATATATAAGGATTTACATCATAAAACACTTTTTATTTTATGTAAAATGTTGGAAATTAAAGATTAAACTAAAAATGGTAAATTCGGGTCAGGGTTCAAAGAATTCTCCTTCAGTATAACATTAATTTATTAATTTCAATTAGGTTACACAAAGACAACACATATTGTAAACAAAAAATAATGGCCAAGGAACATGGACGGTTTTTCATAGCGACCACATTCACTCCTCACCTGCTCTCTATTGAAGAAAAGTGGTTGCTTCTGCCACTTGGGATGGTCTACCGTTATAACAAGAGCGGTTGCAATTATAATTTAAATATCTGTATTTTAGAATTCAAAAAAGGAAATACGGGTTTTCTGGACTTAGACTGCACATATAATTACAGCGTGCCCGCTAAAGTGCGTTATCACACCCAATAATTTATGAACTATAGTCATACAAGTGGGATCTAGGTATAGTAAAGTAGCCATGCGCTACCATAAAAAAATTGTTTACAGTCTCCCTCATGGATAAGCGTTTTTATCTCAAAAACAGTACGAGATACATGCAAAAGTCAATTACAAAATTGTTCACCATCATGGATTTAGTAAAAAAAAGACACTTTCGTAAAGTAAAGTTATCTATAAAAAGGTGCAAAATGCAAATTTATTACGTTCGTAGCTCCCAAATTTGGAACGCGATATTATGCGAAAGAAAAGAGAAAATGTTCCACTCGTGCCCATGCATCCCTGATCCCCGACATCATATTGACGGATGTGGCATTTTTAAGTAACACTACATACAAGAAGTATAACATTCATTTTTGGTCGCTGAATATTCCTAGATGGGCTGTCGAAGTTCCATATCAAGTTCACAGGTCGATAGATGTCTGGTGCGAAATATTCAAAAATAGATTTATTGGTTCGGTATTTCACGATGTCACGTGGGGCCGTGGGTACCCTTGGTGGTTGAGATCACCCGATGGGAAGGCCTGGTTCGATGCCCAATGCACCAAATCCCCTCCGAGTACACAGGAGTAGTGCTCGTTAAATAAGTGGGCCCGAAAGTCTTGGGGGCTGATCACGGGGTGCGGGGACTGGAAAATTCCCCTTCCGTTCCATGCCTTTGGGAGGTGGAGATCGTGGTTCGCCATCTTCGCCCCTTGGGAATTTCTTCGAGCAAATTTCGTACTTTCCCTGTATGGTGCCGGCCCCAAGGCCAACAAAGGCGTATATCTAGCCCTTCCAAAATGAATCTCGTCTGACTACGTCAGAATGGGGCATTAAAACCAAAAAAAGATGTCCCTTAACGGGGTCCCAATACTTTTATCGTTACTAAAGGACATACTATCCCCTTTATAGAGGATTTGCCGTTGAGTGACCTCCAACGATGGTTCCCAAAACGGCGGCTCCCAGTCACAGGGGTTTTGGAGCCCAGTGTCAAGGTATCGGATCATGGAGGGAGTTCGAGCCCGACCACAAAGACCCGCCGTGTAGGGAACGATGAACGTTAAATCTGTCGAGAGCTGAAACGTCTTCCCGTTGGTGTGGTGTGGTAGTTATGCGAGAGGGTACCAGTTCAGGTGTCTTCCTCCTCACTTGACCATGGTTCAAACTTACGTGGTTACGTCGCCAAAAGCCCTTGTGCAGCTGAACAGCGCGACGTTAATATTCACTCATCCAGCCGCACAAGATATCACGTCACATAGTACATTCGAGACACATTTCAGAAAACAGTCATCGGGTATGTTAGTAGCATTGAATGGTCTGCACGGTCCTCCGACTTGAATGCACTGAGTTTTTTCTGTGGGGTTACATCAAACAAAGAGTGTAGGGAACCCCTTTCCATCAACATTGCAGGAACTTCGAAACCGTATTACGGATGGCTGTGCCAATGGGTCACGTGCCATGTTGAAAAACCCGATACAGATCTCTGTATTGATACAGAAAATTTCGAACTTTGTGAGCTTCCCTTTTCCAAAGGGGGTTTGCGACATACCCCCTGTGATGCTATGTCTTTTCCGGACCCCGCGGCAGAGGTGTGGGATTATCAAAATGATGGGACATCTTGGTTCTTTAAAACAACTTTTTTAAAAAAAACTTATATTACTTAATTCTAATTTAAATTTTTAAAGGGGAGTTTAAACCCAAATTTAAAACCATATTCAAGTCCAGATCACCTAATCATTTATCCCAATTATAAAAATTAACAGATTGTCTAACTTCCACAAAAATATTACCTTTTTGTAAGTCTCCTTCCTTCACCTATAGAGAGAATACCTATAACTTAAAACTACGAAGATTCAGACTTCTTTATAATGAACGTAATCTTCTTCAGAGATATAAGACATCTAACCCCGGGGATCAGAATGATTCCACACTAAGTTATCTCTAAACTGCCGCCCTTTATCATCAAAAGCTTCTATCCTTTTAAAGTATATCTCATTTACATATTATATTCGTTTGTCTTCTTGGTATTGGGTTGGAAAGGTTTTGCCATTAATCGTGGCCGTCAAAGAACATAGGAGTTATGTTAGCAGAAGGACGCGAGAGACGTCACAAGGTATTGTGGTCGGAAGGATAGTTTGATGGCCAAAAGAAGAATATTCTTCAATAATACTAATGAGCTAAATTCACATGACGCCACAGTCACATTATAAATGCAATCACGTGTTTCCAGCCATCAGTTCATACGCTGCGCTGTTGCCAACTTTTGATTTTTGTAGAAACTTTCTTATAAAAAGTACATATTTGTGAACAAAATAATAGCTCACATAGAGAAGAGAAAAATACATTTGACTTGAAAGTGTACGAATAATATAAACATTTCTTTTTTTAAATTTTTAAAAATTTTTGAAGAACCTTAATATTTGAAAATTTTAAGTACAAGGCTAATGTCAGTTTAGAAATCAGTGGAGAACTTGTGATTGCATTTATCATGTGACCGCCATGATTTAATCAGCAAATCTCGCCAAGTCACCAAATTTGCAGACAAAAATAAGACATGACGAAAAGAAAAATCCAGAAGATTTTAGAGTGATTAGTTGAAGAGAACTCGAAACGAGCTTTTCTAGAATGGTTTCCCAGCCTGAATAAGGACGATATAGAAAAACAACATTGGAGTCACACTTTTGACAGCGAATATGCGTTTTATTTACCTTATGCTGAATTGTGATAATGGATTTGAATTGTTCTGTTCAATATTTAATTGATGTTTGTGATTGTGTGCTATTGTATCAAGGGCGCAGCTACCGCCGTATCAATGATACGGGCCCCCAAGCTTCCAGGGTCCAAAACGTGTAAGCAAAAAATCACAAAATGCTAAAGGATCCCTAGAAAGGGCCCCAAGAAGCTTTGATACAGGGCCCACTCAGGATTAGCTACGCCAGTGTATTGCATGTTCGTAAATGTGTGTTAACTGATCCTGGTAGAAAAAATCTACTGCAATTACTTGAGAGTTCCAAAATAAATTACGATATTCTTTGAAAGAAACTGCCTGTAAATTATTTTTCCTGCATTTAAAGGACGATTGATTTCATAGTAGTATGTACAGTGTATTGCCAAATTCGACCGACAAATTCAGAGGAGTGACAGCAGGCAGGCAGCATGAGGTCGACAAATTACCATAGAACGTGGGGCCGCAAATCCCGTCCAGTCGGAGTAATTCTCAAAAAACCGTTATGAAGGGTGTAATGTCAAGTTGTGATATAGCCGATCTTTGTCGACCATATCGTGGGGTTTCAGCGTAAGTTAGAGGTGTGGGATTCTCGAAGAGACATTTTAGAATTCTTAATATGACTTTTATTAAGAGTTTAAATTAAATTACTTATATATTGAACAAACTTATATCAAGTGAGAATAAACCAAAACACGTAGCCGTAGTTAACACAGATCGCGCAATTGGATCACTTATCTAAATAATTATGTTATCCGCCTACTCTCAATCCTAATAATATTTCGAATTCGGAAAATAATCTTCCTACCTTGAATTCCAAGCAACGGTCCAATCAACTTCAGATATTCAGTTATGCTCGAGTGCAATGGTATGCATCTTGTAGTAATGGCGAGATTTCCGTGATTCTTGGGTAGGCCGTCAAAATACACTTCTAACTTTTACAAACTGAACTTTCTCTAAATTGCCATCAAGCTTACTAAAACTTCTGTCCTTTTAAAGGCTCTCTTCTTTGCATCTACACCTTCGTTTCACTTTTTGGATTTGGGTTGGAAAAGATTTGCCAATAATCTAGGCCGTCAAAGAACACAGAAGTTATGTTAGAGAAAGGACGCGTGAGCCGTCACAAAGTGTGGAATGAAAAGGGACAATAAGAGGTGAGAAATACATTTATTAGGCGTAAAAGCATGTTTACAATACGAACAATGCATCACATCTCGACATTAGAAATGCAACGACAGGTGATTGTCACAAGAATTATTCAAATCTACGGCCGCGTGGATTATAGCACAGCCGACAACGACGGACGAAGGATTGTCGGACTCGTTCAAACAAAACAGATGTGCTGGTGATGTTCAGTTAAAGCGATGACTATCCATGCTGTGAGATCCTTCAATATAGCGACCGTAAAATTAAGTGATTTCAGCTGGCCGCAAAGAAGAAATCCAAGGGATTGAGATCCGGGGAGCGTAGAGGCAGAGTAAAAGATCCGCCATGTTCAGTCCACCTTTCGGGAAATGTAGCGTGGAAGTAGTTTCGTATAGCAATAAAAAATGTGCTGGTGCACCATCGTGTATGAACCACACGTTTTGGTGCTCAGTGGCCGGTACTCCCAGCAGTAACTCTGAGATAAGGGGGAAATTTGCATATGTGTAGGCTTCTTCAACCTTACCTGGAGCCCCATACCGTGCAATCGTTTGACGACTCCTCTTGTCCAGCTCATCGTCCTTCCGAAGACTACTTTTATCGCGATGTTTTTTTCAGTTACTAAATGTTGTTTGCAGATCCATGTTCTATGGTGATTTGTCGTCCCCCTGTTGCTTACTATCACCCTCCTAAATTTGTCGGTTGAATTCAGCAACACCCAGCATACACAAAGTAAAAGCCGTTTTAGATTTCAAATAAGATTTAAGCATTTGCAAAACAATAAAAATTTGGACTTCTTTGTCTTATGGTAAAATTTACTCTTTATACACATAATCATTTATAAAAAATAAGTAAATTGGTCAATATAAATAAACAACTTGATGTCTTTTTAACCCTTTAAACGGTTTACCCGTACACCGTGCGGGTTATCGAAAGCTGGAAACAACCGGTTTGCCCGTACGCTGTATGGGCACTGATATTTTCTTCTTTCCGTCTCTTTGATTTGCACATATTTTTAATTCTTGTAGTAAGATTATATTAGTGCTAGTATTTTCTAGAGATGTAATTTGTCTATGGTATTCACATATACACACAAATACTTTTCATCTAGGTTTTTTCATTTTCTTTTTTTTGTGGTAAAGGTGGGGATTTTTCTTTGAAGGCAGGAATTTAGATTCTTGAAAGTATTCGATTAAGAACATTGATTAACAAGGCAATGTGCAATTTGTTGCTTGAGAAGAAATGAAAATGGAAAGATAATAAAAAAAAAAGCCGATATTATTTCTGTCCTTGATGCAATGTAAGACTTAGTATTACACCATGTTTCCAATTATGTTTGCATATATATATGCACTCACACACAAAATCATTAACCGTTTGAAAAAGAGGTACAAAGATTAAATTTTTCGTAATTATGAGAGAAATTCTTTTAAGATATGAAACATTCTTCACACATAGCATGCAGAGTGTATGTATAAAAAAGCAAACATTTAGGATATATTGTGTTCCACAATTATAAAATAAATAATAGTGTTAAAATTTTGAAATTGAAAATTAAAATAAAATTCAACCATTTTAAGTTAAGTATTATGCTTAGTTATATGCGATAAAAAAAGTACCTTTTTTTTTTTTGGAACATTTTGTGCTAAAAAATTGACCACTTGGGTTATGACGCAAACGAGCGAAATTAGGGAATTAGTTAAACAACTTTAAAAAAAAATTCTATTGTGGAATCCAAATTTGAACCATATCTGATCCCGTATTTTAAATTAAGCCTGAACTTTAATTTCATAAAATTCTAATCGTAAGTTTATGTGGCAGAAGAGCTTGAAAATTGGGTAATATAGCAGTTATATACACAGAACACAAGAAAAAGAATATTATGTTACCATAAAACAATGCAATTATTTAGAAAAGAAATGTATAGCTTCAGCACAAATTTGCAAATATTTGCGTCATTTAACAGAAATGTACATGTGTTAGCGAATTGACATGCATTCTTCCAATTTTGTTTATACAAAAAGTTAGATAATAAAACAACGAGAAAATATAAATTGAAAAATAAGTGTTAGAATTGTAGACGTAATTCTCAATTGAAATGGAAATTTAAAATGGCGAAAGTGAATGATGAAAAATTAAAAAACAAAACAATGAAAACAGAATCGAGACAATATTTTACAAAAATTGCGCGATTGTGAAGTGACAGATCAGATAAATTCAGAAAATTATTCCGACAAAAGGCATTTGAATTTCATATTTCACTTTTCAGTGAATAATAAATTCCTTTTTAGAAACCCGTTCTTCACTTTGATGCAAGCACATTTTCAGATATTTTACCTTTTTATTGTGTGAAAAAAATATTCCAAAAATAATGTATTGGATTACGTCAGGATAATTTTAAACTTTTTGAATTTGAGCGAATTTTTAAGTTAAAAGCAAATATAAAACGAATAAAAAATAAATAGAAAATGAAATAATTTATGAAAACCCCAAACTTGGAGGATATTTCCAAAAACTCATACATTGCAGACATTGCTTACATGAATTTTTCTTTGAATAGTTTGATTATTCCACAAATAAAATAAATGAATATTTATTAGGTAATTTTTCGTCACTTTTCAGCTTTTTTTCATACATTTTTACCATTTTTTAAAAATATGCCATTTTTCTAATTAAATATAGCACAAAAATTACAAATTTCAGTATAGTTATATATATATATATATATTTCTATTTTTAAATTTCTTTTCTTTATTTTAAACTAATTTTTAATTGTTCTGAGGTTGAAAATTATCTCTCTTGTTATTATCGTTTGCTTTAATTCAGGAATTCACATTAAACTTTAATTTATCTGATTGTCTAATTTATTTGCTGATATTTATCGTTTGTTGTTAAATTTGTGTTGCTTAGGTTGGCATCATTTGTAATTATTCTAAATATGTTTTTTTCAGTCGGAGAAAAGAATTTTAATGCATAATAAACGATGGTTAAATTTACTACTTTTTGTATACTTTCGAGATATCATTTAATCTGGTTTTTTTATTTTTTGATCATTTGATGGATTACAAAAAAAGGCGTCCATATGGAAGAAACTTTGGCTACTATTATTTGCAAATATATTTATTCAAAAATAAGCGCATCAGAGGTAACTAAAATTTATTTTCCTTTTTAGAAATAGTTAGAATAAGAAAAAATTTGGAAAAATTCTTATAAAGAGAGATATGGGAAATTAAGAAAACATACTTTATAGGAAAATGCTATTTTTATTTTGCAAATTTGCTCACCTTAAATATTTTTTTAAAGTCATTTTAGAACTTTACCATTTTTTCTAGTTAATTTATGAATTTTTTGCATCTTTTTCAAAGTTTACTATTTGTTCACAATCTCCCTATATACAGTGGGCCACAAAAGTGTTCGTACACTTGCAGTTTCTTATAAAACTTAAAGTTTTCGACTAATAAAAATTAATATATTATAATTGTAATTTTTTTATGATATCTGCAACTTATTCTCAATGGAATGACATAATGAAATTTTTTAAAAAATAGTATAACTATTTTTTAAAAAATTAATAATCAAAAGCTACTAAAAATTACGCCACAAAAGTCTTCGTACACTTAACAAAAATCTCAACTAAGATTTAAATATTGTACTTCTTTCTTAATTTAGTAAGTAGGATATCTTTTAGTGTCCACAACAGCTTTTAAGTGTCTTGGTATAGATTTAATCAATTTTTTGTAATTTCTGCATTGATTTTTCACCATTATTCTGTGATTATTGTTTTTACTTCACATTATGCGCTTATATGCCGTGTTTTCTTTTTTTTACATTAGAATATCTCCAAATATGTTCTACTGGGCTAAATAAGGTGATTGAGGAGGTGTTTTCATAATTTGGGAACAGTTATAGAGACACCAGTGGCGTACATTGAGAGCAGTGCACTTGGCGTCATTACCCTGTTAAAAAATTAAGTAGTCTCTAATATCCAAATTTCAAGTGGATAATTTAAAATTTCTCTTTAAAATAATTAGAGCTCATGATTCATAATACCATGAAAAAATAAAAAATTACCTAATTCTGAGGCCAATTTACACCCCTTCGCCAGAACACCTTCACTTCCATGCTGAAGCATGGAAATGAAGGAGTTCTTGTTCCACATAAATTCATAGGATTAAACTCCTTATTTTTTTTATTTACAAGCTATTATAGGCCCCTCGGAATCAAAATTGTTGAATTGTCTCCCATCCTAATCAATTTGCTGTCAATTTTGATTTTTGAAACTTAATTCAAGAATCTAGCTGGATCAATAAAACATGGAGATAGAAGTGTTCTTGCATGGGGATGTAAATCGGCCACAGAATTAGGTAATTTGGTATTTTTTGTTGATATTGTGAATTATGAGTTCTATTTAAATATTTTAAAGAGAAATTTTAAATTATCCGCTCAAAATTTGGATATTGAAAACGACTTCATTTTTTAACAGGATAATGACGACAAGCTCATTGCTCTCAATGTACACCACTGGTGTCTCTATAACTGTCCCCAAATTATGAAAACACCTCCTCAATGACTTTTTTTAGCCCAGTAGAACATATTTGGAGATATTCTGATGTAAAAAAAAGAAAACATGGCATATAAACGCATAATGTGAAGTAAAAACAATAATCACAGAATAATGGAGGAAAATTATGCAGAAATTACAAAAAACTGATTAAATCTATACCAAGACGTTTAAAAGTTGTTGTGAACACTAAAAGATATCCTACTAAGTACTAAATTAAGAAAGAAATACAGTATTTAAAGCTAAGTTGAGAGTTTTGTCAAGTGTACGAAGACTTTTGTGGCGTAGTTTTTTAGTAGCTTTTTGACTATTAATTTCTTAAAAAAATAGTTATACTATTTTTAAAAATTTAATTATGTCATTTCATGAACAAGTTGCAGATATCATAAAAAAATTACAATTACAATATATTAATTTTTATTAGTTGAAAACATTAAATTTTATAAGAAATTGCAAGTGTACGAACACTTTTGTGGCCCACTGTATATATATATATATATATAAATATATATATTTCTATTTTTAAATTTTTCTTTATTTTAAACTAATTTTTAATTGTTCTGAGGTTGAAAATTATCTTTCTTGTTATTATCGTTTGCTTTAATTCAGGAATTCACATTTAACTTTAATTTATCTGATTGTTTAATTTATTTGCTGATATTTATCGTTTGTTGTTAAATTTGTGTTGCTTAAGTTGGCATCTTTTGTAATTATTCTAAATATGTTTTTTTAGTCGGAGAAAAGAATTTTAATGCATAATAAACGATGGTTAAACTTACTACTTTTTGTATACTTTCGAGATATTATCATTTAATCTGGTTTTTTATTTTTTGATCATTTGATGGATTATAAAAAAAAAAGGCGTTCATATGGAAGAAACTTTGTCTACTATTATTTGCAGTTATATTTATTCAAAAATGAGCGCATCAAAGGTAACTAAAACTTATTTTCCTTTTTAGAAATAGTTAGAATAAGAAAAAATTTGGAAAAATTCTTATAAAGAGAGAGATGGGAAATTAAGGAAACATACTTTATAGGAAAATGCTATTTTTATTTTGCAAATTTGCTCACCTTCAATATTTTCTTAAAGTCATTTTAGAACTTTACCATTTTTTCTAGTTAATTTGTGAATTTTTTGCATCTTTTTCAAAGTTTACTATTTGTTCCCAAACTCCTTATATATATAGTGCAAAAAGTGTTCGTACACTTGCTTTTTATAAATTAATGTATTGACAAAATTAATATATTTTAATTGTAATTTTTATGATATTGCAACTTATTTAACGGAATGACATACTAATTTTTTAAAAATAGTATAACTATTTTTTAAGAAATTAATAAATCAAAGTTACTGAAATTACGCCATGTTGTACATTTAACAAAAATTCAACTTGTTAAAATATTGATTTTTCTAATTTGTACTTAGTAGGATTTTAGTGTTCACAAGTTTTAAGCGTCTTGGATAGATTTACAGTTTTTGTTTTTGCATCGATTTCTCCGTTCTTCTGTGATTATTGTTTTACTACATTTTGTGTTTATTTGTCCTTTTTTAATCAAATTCAAAATATTTACCGGGCTAAATAAGTGATTGAGGAGGTATTTCATATTTGGGGACAGTTACAGACACCAGTGGCGTACTGAGAGCAGTGCTTGGCGTCATTATCTTGTTAAAAATGAGTGTTTCAATATCAACTTTGGGGGATATTTTTTTCTTTAAAATATTTAAATAGAGCTCATGATTCACAATATCAACAAAAAATACCAATTTACCTAATTCTGTGGCCGATTTACGCCCCCATGCATGAACACTTCCACCTGCATGTTTTATTGATCCAATTAGATCCTTGGGATTTAGTTTCAGAAAATTCAAAATTGACAGCAAATTGATTAGGATGGCAGATATTCAACATTTTTGGCTCCTATGGGCCTATAATAGCTTGTAAATGAAAAATAAGGAGTTTAATCCCATGAATTTATGTGGAACAAGAAGTCCTCCGCCTCCATGCTTCAGCATGGAAGTAAAGGTGTTCTGGCGTGGGGGTGCAAATTGGCCTCAGAATTAGTTAATTTGGTATTTTTTGATGGTATTATAAAGAATGAGCTCTATTTAAATATTTTAAAGAGAAATTTTAAGTTATCCGCCCAAATTTTGGATATTGGAGACGACTTCATTTTTAACAGGATAATGACGCTAAGCGTACTGCTTTCAATGTACGCCATTGGTGCCTCTATAACTGTCCCCAAAATCTGAAAACACCTCTCAATTACTTTACTTAGCCCAGTAGAACATATTTGGTGAGATTTTGATGCAAAAAGAAAGAAAACATGGCAAATAAACACATGTGAAGTAAAAACAATAATCATGGAAAAATGGAGGAAAATCGATGCAGAAATTACAAAGAACTGATTAAATCTGTACCAAGACGCTTAAAAGATGTTGTGGACACTAAAAGATATCCTACTAAGTACTAAATTAAGAAAGAAAAACAATATTGAAAGCGAAGTTGAGATTTTTGTTAAGTGTACGAAGACTTTTGTGGCGTAATTTTTTAGTAGCTTTTTGATCATTAATTTTTAAAAAAAGTAGTTACACTATTTTTTAAAAAATTACTTATGCCATTCCATTAAGAACAAGTTAGAGCTATCATAAAAAAATTACGATTGCAATATATTAATTTTTATTATTCGAAAACATCAAATTTTATTGAAAATTGCAAGTATACGAACACTTTTGTGGCCCACTGTATAAATCTTGTTCACATTTTCAATTGTTAAATATATATATATTTTAAAGCGCTCAATTTTTTGAGCTGAAATTTTACATACACGATTATTTTGGATGACAATACAGTAATTTAATTATAATTAATAAAAATTGATTTAAACTAATTATTCAAAGAATTACAGATACAGCTACGTTGGCACCATTTTTAGCGACTTGGCGATCATTTTGGCGATTTGTGTCAAAACTTTGAAAGGTTTTTTCTCACATTTTAAAGCGCTCATTGGAGCTGAAATTTTCTACATACTATTGTTTTGGGTGACAATATGATCATTTAATTATAATTAATTAAAATTAATTGCCACTTAATTTTGCGATTCTATCATATGTATATACATATTTATATTAATTGTAATTATTTAATAAAAAGTAACTAAAATAAAATTTTTCGTTGTTGACCTAAGTAGGAATTGACTTAAATTTTTTTTCTATTGTTGAAAGTCATTTCTATCAGGTCTCTTAATAACTGCAATATTTTTATATTGTTTAGTCACATAGACATTGTTTTTTAATAGAAAATTTTTTTCCTCATAAATTAATAATAGTACACGGATTTTAAGTTATATTTTAGTAAAGATTTTTGAAAAAAGAAATGATAAAGAAAAATGCATTTGTGTGACATATCTTCGGAAGTTATTGTTTTCATATAATTATGTCGGAACTCTTAAAAGCATTGATTACGTACTTGAGATCTTTTATAAATAGAATGACACAACTCACAAGAGACATAGTAGATTACTAAGCAGAAAAAAACTTCGTAGTAAAAGTGTCTCGTAGGAAGAAGTATTTTAAGTGAACTTGATCGTAATGATGCAGTTATTGAAGGATGTTACGTCATAAGAGAAAGCTTTTATTTTAACAGCAGACGAAAAATTATCTAGATAAAAGAAACGAGAATAAAATAAAATGGAATGTCGGAAAATGCACCATATTTTTTTAATAATATACGAGTAGGAATACATTTATATTCGTTCCGTGAAATTCTTTTGTTATTCTTAGTAGTTAATATTTTTTTTAAAAAAATGTGTAAGTGAGGACTTGGAATTATTGCCACGAGACTAATTTTTTAGTTTTTCATTTGAATTGCTTTTCCTCATCTCTGGTAAATAATATAAGATTTAAATACAGAAAATGCATAAGTTTAAATATTTATTTGTACTTTTTTAAAAAATAATACATTTATTTCCATTTCATTTTCAAATTCCGAACTAAAAGTTATTAAAAGAGAATGTTAAAATTTGAAGTTTTCATGTCTTTTGTAGTCTATTTAATTTGCATTTGATGATTTTGCAGCTGTTAAAATACATTTATCTTGAAATTTAAGTATTTGTCGTTTATACAAGGTTAATTAAAATGTAAACATGAAAAAAAAATGAATTTTCTTGAACAATACAGGTTTATAGATTTTCTTTTTAATAAATTAAAAAAAACTTTTGTTTTAAACATAGCTTTTTTTTATAATGTTTTGAAATTAAATCTCGATTACTACACAGTGCGAAATTAGTTTTTCGTATTCATTCAAAGTTAATTCATATACAAATGTATCCGTTATCACAAATGGATTACGAACCCAATCAAAAATTTTAATATCCATCTGTCCAAGAAAGGATGTTAAATACATCGTGAATATCCTTGATTTATTTGTATAAAACGGCCGAATGATTCGGTTCCGGATTTTATTTTTTTTCTCGGAGTATAATTAAATTCTTTTAAAAAATTTGGCGGCACTAAAGTGCCGCGGAAAAGTGGCTGATAATTACTGAGTTAATGCATAATATTTTTATATGAATTTTGTTTAACAATATTTTCTCATTTCATCTTAAATTTTTACGATAAATTTCAAATGTTTTAATATGCAAATGAATTGTTACGGGAACTCTTTACACTACTCAAACAGAACACAAAAAACTCATTCTATATTTAAGTGCATTAACTAAACAATTCTTTTTAGATTAATATCAAGTATTGTTCTTCATAAGATAGATTCGCCATTTCTTCTATGACGAAGCCGACATTCTTCCCCTATTTCCAGATCACCCACATGGACGGAAAAGGGCAAAACTGCGCTTCCCATTTTGCGACTGATAGCATTCGTCATACTCATGCCTCTTGTAAAACTCAACGGTACCGAAACTGTAATTCGGCGAATTTCGCAACTTCTGAAAATTAACCTATCCGGTCTGCGGCATGAGATGGAACGGCCTTCGGCGCGACTTGATGGATGACACTTGAATGAGCAAACGTCACTTAGCGTCGGAAACAAATTCTGTTATTTTAAAAAGAAATGGAAAAGATGGGAACTCAAAAAGTAATTATGTAATTAAAAGTCTACGTTTAGTTTGTAGTACAAAAGCATGAATGTCGCCCGCCGTTCGCGTAATGAAAGTGTCATTAGTAATGTCATGGACTTATTTAGAATTTGTACCTGTGTACTGTGATGAATTGGTTGGAATGGTTAGAAGAAAAAGCTATTTAAGAACAGATACCAGTTCTTTTTTTAATTAATTTAAATATAACTAGTTAAAACTAATCAAAATAGAGCGCATGAATCCATTGAATTGATTATGAAATAATTGTTCATTCTCAGTTTCAGACTTGACGCGAAAGAAGATTGAGAAAGAGAGAGAAATAAAGAAAATAAAAATACATCTGTCTATATGGGATAAAAGCACTAGCTCACTCATTTAATCACTCACTCATTCCGAGATCTCCGCAACAATTAAACCTATAGACTTGAAATTTAGGAGGCATGCTCCTTTTGTAGCGTAGAGATTCGCTAAGAACGGGTTTTAAGAAAATAAGTCCCAAGGGGGCATTATAGACGAAATTTCCCATTTTTCAGCCATAAGACTTATAGACTAGAAATTTGAAAACCATTCTTGTGTGTGTGTGTGAGTAAAGATACGTTAAGGTTGAGTGTTGTAGAAATATGGAGAGGTGATTAAGGCGCGTAAAAGATAAAAAAGAGAAATCTTCGTCCAGTTCATTTTAAATTAACAGGCGAGTACTATAAGAATGTTTTTCAATACAATGAATTTCAATAATTTCTTTCAATGTATTGATAGAAATTATTTAATACGATTTATTGTTAGATATCAATAGCAAAACAATATGGAGCAGTGCTTCTCAAGCTTCCAGTATTTGCCAGCCAATTTTCAATCATAATTTTCATCGCCCCTTCATACAATAACAATGTATTGAATGTAATAATAATGTACTTTGACGCGCTAAGGCGACAATACGACCTTTATACATCGTAAACTATCAAGACAAGTATTAAATTTTGAAAATATTACTTTTAAGTAATATTTATTTTAAATAAATTACTTTCAAATAATAATTTTTTAAAAACATCTTTCATTTGCGACTTTTTAATATGTTTACACTATGTTATCATGTCCCACCGTTAGAGAATCATTGATATGTATAGTCATACCTCCATTATTAAATACCCAGTAAAGCGGGAGGGCAAAGGCTAGTTACATAAGTATATTTTTAAATATGTGAACTTATTATAATACAATACATTATTCCATAATCATCATATTTATAATAGAAAAAACACTCAACTTGGAGGTTGAAAAGGGCTTTTCAGCATTCGGTGCTAGGACGCGAGCCTTGTGAGCATACTATTAAATCTACATTTATTCTTAGAAGATAGACCAATTAAATTTTAAAAAATACCGAGGGGAGAACTTCTTTATACTGCTCAAAACTAGAATTCACCAAAAAAAAATCAACTCTGCTATAAAAATCATTCCAAAGTGTCAAAAACCTTTAATTTCATGACTATTAAATAATAGAATAGTAATTTAATGAAAGGAAACTTATTAAAAACAAATATAATTGTAAATGTAAAATAAAAAGCATGCACCTATCTCATCGCCTATTAACGGCGGAAAAATATTACAATAAATAATCATAAGAAATGAGATTTTTTTAAAACTATTACAATTCTAACCGACTTAATAAAATCTACAAATATACGATCGAACGACTATTAAGACAAATTTTGAATCTCAATCCGGTGGGGAATAAATGACAATTCTATTGCCAGTTGGATGACACGTACTAAAAATATTCTAATGAATCGTATCATAAAAATAATTTTAATTGGCACGTGCTCAATTACGATTTTGCATAAAAGTGATAGCTGTGAAAAAAAAGAATCGTTTTCTTGAGTTAATTAAAAAAATAACTAAAGAAACATTGTTAACCTAGTGAGTTCCTTGTGTGGACTAAAAATTAACTTATACAGTCGGACTTCTATTTAACGCAGTCGCTAAATCCCGCAAAAAAGCTCGTTGTATGGAAAATTCGTCATATAGAGGTCCATCTTTCAATATACTTTATAAACCACATAAAGCAAATTTTCAATTCATAAACAATATTTTTTTTTAAAAAGTAATTATTCACACCTTTTTGTAAATTAATGTATATTTATTTTATATATCTTACCCATAAAAAAAAACAATAATAGGAAGAAACATTACAAAGAAAACAAGACCAAAAAATGTCGAAGAATACACTGTATTTTCAACATTAAGAAAATAATTTTATATTAAAATTAATGAATTTTATGGACATTTTCTAATTTAAAGCATACAAGTAGTTTTAAGCTTACGTTATTTTATAATTAGAAATTCTAATCATACATTACCACATACGTCCCTAAATTTAATTACTCATTGAGTCTGTTAACTTTATTTGAGTTTTTTTAAGTTACGGCAATTTTTTTGTACTAGTTGAGTCAGGCCCCCGGGAAAACCAATTTAAGATCAACATAAAATGTGTTAAAAGAGATAGTAACTTGAAATGTGTCCAGAAATACTTTAAAAGTTGGGTGGAAAAAAAAATGAATCACAAAAGAAAAAGTTCGTTATATAGAAAATGCACTTCGCTATAGGGAGGTTATTTTACCAAGAAAATCGTGAAATGTTCTTGGTTCCAGGGAAAGGTTCGCTATATAGAAAAACTCGCAATATAGAGATTCGTTACATGGAGGTTCGACTATATATTCAAATTGTATTATTATTATTATTTTTAACAATTTTGAATAACTATGAATTTTTATAAGGAATTGAATACCAGAAATATTTATATTGAAAATTCAATCTTAAAATAAATGGTTTAAATTTCAGTGAAATGTTACAACACGCACCTTAAATCTTAGATAATTTTAACTGGCAATTTTCAAAAAAGATTTATCTAAGAATTATAAGGAATATTTACAGCGAGAAAATCAAATTAAAAAACTTAGTATTTTAATGCGGCAAACTAAAACAACTAACAGCGGCAGTTAAAACTTAATATTTTAACGTATTATTTTTTTGTTAGAAAAAGAGAATGACACAGAACAACTTTTATTTTAGAGATATAAAATTCCTTTTACATGTAATCGAATTCTAGATTCGATTAAGCACTATATAGTTTCGACTATAGTTTAAAATGAACTTTTTTATTTGTTTTTTCAATTCCTACTATTAGCTGCACTGTCTATATATTTATTTATTTATATATTTGTATATTTATTTATTTATCTTGGTGGAATTTTCAATCGTTCATAAAATACATTTTAAAGCGCTGAATTGGTTTTAAATTTTATATACAGGACGTTTGATGACAATAAATAATTTAATTTAATTCAAAAAATTAATTGATTAAAAATAAATTTTAAAAAATTCAAAAACCACGTTGGCGACTTAGCGACCCTTTGGGGACTTGTGCAAAAAATTTTAAAAGGTTTTTTTTTTCCCGGGTTAAAGCCAGTTGGACTGAAATTAAAAGGGGAAAAACGATATTTAATGATAATTAAAAAAAACTAATTACCACTTAATGTTGTGATTCTTTCCTATATACATATTTATATTAACTGTAACTATTTAATAAAAAGTAGCTAAAATAAAAATTTTCGTTGTTGATCTAAGTAGGAATTGACTTAAAAACTATTTTTTATATTATTTGTATACAATACACTCACCCATAAAAAAAAAGAATAAATAAATAAAATTTTAAATGTATAATGAAAAAATCTTCTTTTCAGAATATTTCAAACTGTCTTTATTCCGGTTATATTTTAAATTTAAAATAATAACGTACGCATAAAATAATTGAAATAATGCTTTATTTCAATTACTCTTCCCTGTAGCAATCTGGTGTTGCATTACTTGTCTATTCAAACAACAGCTCATCTAACGAATAAATTTCCATCTATTTCTGGAATATTCCTCCCAACATAAGCAAACTGTGGTCAACCATGATTGATCGAAACTGTGAAATCAGGAGTCATCCCGCTTGGCTCAGTGTTTCTTCATTTCCTTTCCTCCTCTATTATACAAAAATTCCGGTGTACTAATATTCCACATTTTTAAAATTCTATTTATTTACAAATTAACTTCGTAAAAGAATAACAATCCTGAACTTGTTTGCTCTATCGTTTCTTTACGATAGTCAAGAGCGCCATGTTCGAATACCAACTGATTCGTCATTCAAGACCAGGGCCTCGAGCCGTAATTTTTTTCGTTCCGGTTCAACTAAACATAATATATCGGTACAGTTCCGGTTTTCGTTCAGTCAAAAATAACGGTTTTCGGTTCAGTTCCGAATGAAAAACTTCATTTTATGTATATTCTTATTTGTACTAAAAATATAAATGTATCAAAATTTAGAAAATTTATTTCTTAATTTTAAATAGTCATTACCGTTTGCGATGACATTTATTTACGGTGGAATTTCAGCCAAAATAAAAGCGAATTGAGCTGATTATTATTGACGTCAAGTATTCTAGTTTATTTCGCGACTTGTGTCGTATCCCGTTTTCATGTAGCAGTTATTGTTGCTTATTTGTCACTTTCATCGATAATAAGAAAATTCACTGGTCACTTAATGTTAGATCTCTGTTCTCATGTATACAGTTGCTTGAATTGTAACTATTTAATAAAAAGTAGCTAAAAAATAAAATTTTCCGTTGTTGATCTAAGTAGGAATTGACTTAAAAACTATTTTTTATATTACTTGTTTATTTGGTACATTATATATATTCATACAATTAACCAGCATGTACGATACGAGCATTGAGCATTGGCATTGTTATCCATTATCAAAATCGTATTTGACAACTAGATTCATGTGATTATGATGTGTCTATCTAAACAGTCTATCCAAACAGGAGTAGATGATCGCATACAGAGATACGAAAAATAAAACTCACAGACTGATATTTTCTTTAAAAAGTCATCTATAATTCATTGAACTGAACTAGTTTGCCGTCTACAAGTAGTTTCATGCAAAACTAAAACAGAAAAGTACTAGTGAACATCAAAACAGGAAACTGAGAAGCAATAAACACGTAATGATGATATAATTATATGGTTGACGCTACAGTAGAAAATATTGATAAGTTGATTACAGTAACAAAATGACGGAACATGTATCGAACCGAAATAAACCGACATTTTTTCCCGGTTCAGTTCCGGTTTTCATTCCGACCAAGATAATGGTTTTTATGGTTTTCGGTTCATTTCCTGTTCGAAGCCCTGTTCAAAACAACGGAAGCTGATGAATATTAAAATAAAAACCGAGACTAAAATTCCACACGTACCTTAGTATGGATTTGTATTAATTAACAAGTAATATAAAAAAATAGTTTTTAAGTCAATTCCTACTTAGATCAACAACGAAAATTTTTTTTTTATTTTAGCTATTTTTTATTAAATAGTTACAATTCATATAAATATGTATATACATAGGACAGAATAACATCATTAAGTGGTAATTAGTTTTTTTAATTATCATTAAAGTGTCGTATTGTCCTTTTAATTTCAGTCCAACTGAATGCTTTAACACGTGAGAAAAAAATCTTTTCAAGTTTTGACACAAGTCGCCAAAAGGGCCGCTAACGTGGCTGTATTTATAATTCTTTAAATAATTAGTTTTAATCAATTAATTTTTATGAATTATAATTAAATTGTTGTATTGTCATATCCAAAATGATCCTGCATGTAAAATTTCAGCTCAGTTCAGCGCTTTAAAATGTATTTTATTAACGATTGAAAATTCCACCAAGATAAATAAATAAATATACAAATATATAAATAAATAAATATTTAGACAGTGCGAGCTAATAGTAGGAATTGAAAAAGAGTGATCGAAAGCAAGTGTCCGTATTTTTCTACCCAATTGTTGTGGGTTTTCACATGTATTTTTCTTAATTAACTTCTAGGATTATTTTACGACGTATTTCATATACATGCAGTACTATATAACCACAACTGTAATGAGAGAAAAGGAGAGGATTTGAGGAATTTTACTGTACAAAAACCATGAAGTGTCAGCGAAGGTTAGAATAACGGTAAGTAAAGGTTCTGAAGCAGTTGATAGTCTAACAAAATAAGATTGCTTTGAGAAAAAGACCCTGAGTAAACCTATTTAATAACAATGCATCCTTCAAACTTAGTTGCATGGGGGCTTCATTTATAGATAAGGAATATTATAGTGCCAAAAGCCAAGTAATTACTTATCTCTCTCACCTTGATAAAAGTTGTGCTGAAATGTATTTTATTCACCCAAATAATGAATCCTATAGAATTCTCACGGGTAAAATTTCCTTAAAACCTACGTACGAGCTTATGGGGATTAAATTATTAGCTTATTCAGTGCATTTCAACCGAAATTCATTTTTTAAACATTCAGAACAGTTTTTAAGAGATAAACAGTATAAAAAAGAAGACAGTATCTGAAAAATTCCATATCAGAGTTTACTGACTTCAAAGACCAGTACTTTCTTAAGACAGGCATCTGTGCATTAAAATTTCACTGAGAAAGATGTATTGAAGCAAATGAAGCCCATTTTGATTAAATAAACAGCTTTGGAAGACGGATATGGAGTTTCATATATTCACTTAAAAATCCGACATTTCATAGTTCCTGCTTTTGATTCCTAGAATAATATTGAGTTCGTCTTGCATGCGACATGATTTGAGAACTCTGAATTAGATGACCCTATGTTACATTTGAGATTCATACTTCAATTCATTGTACATTCAAGATTATGTTGTGTGAGGTTAATTAATTGCTACTCAAAAGTTCGAAAAATTCACTCTACTTTAATATTCCATACTGAAACCAAAATTGATAAAGCATACTTAAGTCTCACAACCAGAACTATTTTACCTATTAAATCTTGAATATATGAATTCATTACGCTGAAAGACCCTTAAAACTAAATTCGAAGTACCGAAAAACAAATGGGCTTGGAGATTATTTTTTTAAGTAAATTATTCAGAAAAGGAATATGGAAATCAAGGTCAAACAGGACCGTACAAAGAATAACCAGTATGACTACATTTTGTGGTATTTTAAAGTCAAAGCACTGTAATCTCACCTGCATGACTTAGAAAAAATCGCAGAATGGTCAAAGGTTGAAATAGCACAAAAGATTAAAATCGACAGACTAAAAAAAAATTCTCTTTACTTTAATTTTATTCCAAAAAGAGCCTTATTTTCTAATTAGAACACCATACACGTTTTGAGTTTTAGCCTATAGTCAACGCGATAAGAATATTTAATTTGCTTTTTACTGAATAGAATAAATAAAAGTACAAGAAGATTTAAAATCTCTAAACGTAAAAAATAGGTTAAGTTATCTTAGAGCTAATTTTGTCGTTATCCCATGGGATTTATTAATTTAGTGCAATCTGTGAACATTCCAATGTATATATGTAGGCATTTAAGGGATCTAGTACGATTTAATTGACAAAATTTTGTCAAAAACTGAAATATTTTTTATTCTTAATTATTTTGTATATAGTTTTCTACAATCTCACAAAATCTGAGAGTTCTAAGTTTAAAAAGTCCAGAGTAACACACACTTTTAACATTTTAACAACTTTTACGTTGGTTTTTGTTCAATTTCCGATGCCAAATAAAATCTTTGAACTGTTTATCTCTTGTCAGAAGAAAAAAATCACTTTGTCTTCATTTACGCCTAGATGTTTTGATATTTTTTCTAACTGTCGTTATTAATGTATGCAATAAAAGTTGGTATGTATTTTTGAATCAAAGCAATACTTCTTTTTGAAAAATAAATATTTGAATTTAAAATTTATACATTTTTTTAAGGAATTTTCAATAAGTATTTATAAAAAAAATGTATTACACAAATCTCAATTATATTAGCAAAACGCCCATACCCAATTTGTTACAAATATAGCTTGACAAACTTGCAAATCATATTTCATGAGTGTGTCAATTATTGTAAGAGAAGTAGCATTTTAAAATCCTTTCATAATTTTTTAAATTTTTCTTCAAAAATTTAAATGACTAGTATCTTGTAGTACTTTGATCACAGAAGCTGTTTTACCTAACACATATACATACGTTGGAAAAAGAAAAAATTGTAAAAACCATTAAGGTATCCGACTACGTTCGGAACCGTGATTTTAAAAAAGCGCATTAATGGATAATTTTCATGATATTTAGTGTCACTTAGATTAAACTGCATGTATAAAATTGTTTTAAGGACATTTTGACAAAAAAAATTATTTAAATACAATATTTCGGCAAAAAATTAACTTAGAATAACCTTTTTCCAAAATGTTCTCCTTTTGTGAAAAATGATTCTATTATAATAATATTTTGCCTGTATATAGCTCAGACCTCTGTACAGAGGCTCAACTAGAATTTCTGAAATATATAACTTAGAAGTGGATTAATCCATATTTTACGACAACAGAGGGGAGTGTTTTTAAGAAAAAAACGCCAATAATTATTTAAATTGGTGGTAACTCTGAAAATAATGTGAATTTTTCAAAAATTCTAGTTGAGCCTCTGTAGAGAGGTCTGAGCTATATACAGGCAAAATATTATTATAATAGAAGCATTTTTCACAAAAGGAGAACATTTGGGGAAAAAATTATTCTAAGCTAATTTTTTGCCAAAATATTGTATTTAAATAATTTTTTTTGTCAAAATGTCCTTAAAACAATTTTATACATGTATTCTAATCTAAGTGACACTAAATATCATGAAATTTATCCATTTATGCGCTTTTTTATAATCACGGTTCCGAACGTGGTCGGATACCTTAAATCAAAGATTTTTATAAATCATACAATGTTTTCTTAAAATATGAACTATAAGTTTAAATTAAAGTGACCAGAGACGTCCCGCTTTTTGGAAGGAATGCTCGACAATCTTGGGAATGGCGAGAGAACGGGAAAGGAATGTACAGTTTTCAGTGGCTTGTGCTTATTTCGCCAGGAAATAAGTTATATATTATTTTTGTTTTATTCATGTTATTTCATCATTTTGAAATAAACCACGTTCCACACAATAATGCACTAAAAATTGTAGAATACGCGCTGTCCTTACCTGGAACTAATGCTGCGATTGAACGCGTTTTTCCTACGGTAAATAAAGTGTGAACATCAGAAAAATGACAGTTAAGGGTTGAGAATTTGAAAACTGTGTGAAATATAATTTAACAAATTCTTTTGAAAAGTTTCGTGACCTTTTAAACAACTACTGCAATCTACTAAAAAAAATTCACTCTATTGTGAAATATACCAAAGGAAAAAATCACTGGCGTAACTAGTCCTGAATGAGCCTAGTATCAAAATTCCTTGGCGGCCTTTTTTTGGAAATAAGAACTTTGTTAATGGGACTATTAATAACACTTTGCGATTTTTTACGTACACATACTGGGGCCCCTGTAGCTCGGGGACTCCGTACCATTGACATTGATACGGCGGAAGCCACACCCCTGTATAAGTAAAGTATTATTTTATTCCTTGTATAGGAACTATTCATATTTTTAATGTATTATATTTGTAAATTGAAATGTTGAATTTTAAAAATATATATATATATTACAAAACAATTTGTGCATTCTATAAAAATTTTTGTTGCTCCATAAAGACCAAATTTTAAACAAGAATCCCCGGTCAATGGTGCCCCGCTTTATTAATGTTAAAATTTGGGCACCTTAGTTTAAACATATGTTAAAAAAAGAAAAAAATTAACCAAATTCCTTTGTAAAGAGGAATTAACAGATACTCATTTCGCTTAAGAAAACAATTATAAATGCTTTGTATTATTATCATAAAAATATCAAATAAATTCATCGACTGCTATTTTTTGAACAAAAATGTAAGCACAACTGATTATTTAAATCCATAAATATCTCTGTTAGTTATTGAAAACGTGCTGAATTAGATAAAAACGATTTTCCCATAATCCGTTGACATACATTTTATTATCACTGCGTTAAAAGAAAACGTTTTTAAGTTTCAGGAAATAATTATTTTTTTAATCTTGCAAAAGAGTTTTTGTTTGAGGAAATGTTTATAAGCAACACTATAGAAATAACAATTATTTAGCAAAAAACTATTATTTTAGCCTAAAAATAAATTTTACACAACTTTTTCACGTTTTAAAGTAAAATAATCAAAACAACTCTTTCAATTATTTTCAATTACTCATGAAAAAATTGATTTCCGAGATATCTTTATTATGAAAAACATCCCATCACAACAATGTACAAAATTATCAAAGTTAAACAATTAATACTAATGATTTATCTAATAAGAAAAAAACATCAACGTTGCCAATTTGCAAATTACAAATAAAATATGATGAATGTGATATAATTGTATCAAATGTGAAGATCAAAACTGGTCAAAGATAAGGAAAAAAAAATATTTTAGACTAAGAAAAATTTCCATTTTATTTTGACACATTTTGTATTATATTCTTGTAATATTACTATCATACTTATGTTTTTGATTTTCTTATGATTATCTTCAATTATCTTATACATCATAAAATGCATTATCTTATACATCATAAAATGCATTATCTTATACATCATAAAATGCATTGAAACGAAATATTATTTAGGATGCAGCAGCATGAATCTCACTACACGAGTTTTCTCCCTTCGTTTTGCTTTATTCCTTGTATTCGAAATAATATTATCACAAAATTACCCACCGTTCATGAATAAATATATTGACTGGCCCTAAATTTAAGTATAAAATAAATTTAAAAAAAAAATAGAGACTATAAATATGATATACAGACGTATTAAGAAAGTAAAAATATTGTTTTAATGGTTGTCAGCAGAAGGATAATTAAAAGAAACTGAAATAGTATGTTATTATTATTAAGTTAATCAAAACGAGTTAATTTTTCAAATTCAATTAAAAGAGCTAATCTTAAAGTTCAATTAAATTTCAGTTTTATAATTTAATTAGTTATATTAGCACTCCAATTTAATGTAATTTTAGTAAAACAAATATTAAAAAAAATTACGAAAAATATTCTTGTAAAGAGATACATATGTATCTTCCCGCATATATTTTCAGATGAAATTTTTCATATATGACACACGAAAAATGAAACAAAAAAATTATTTGCCTTAAAATCCAGCGTATAACGCCCACTTTTAACACAAAAAATGTGGACGTAAATTACAAGCGTTATACGCCGGGTATAAATAATAATGATTGTTTCTGAAAAATAAAAAAAAAAAAGAGGATCAGTTACAAGAACAATTAGACTCTATAGCGGGATCGGAATACTGTTTATTTGAAAGAAATGACATACCTAATGGAATTAAAAAAAAAAAAAAAAGGATTCTGATTCTAAAAGTATGCTATTTTTTCAAAGTCCTGTTATAATACCTCGAACATAAATGGCTCAAAAATATATTAACATTGTACACACAAACTTCTTGTTCTTTTCTCTGTAAAAGGGTACGGTACGTATATATACCAAAAATAAAATGCAGCTTGAAAGTATGGGTGTGTTATACGCCGGTGCGCGCTACACGCCGGGTTTTACGGTAAACATTGTTTTTAATGAAATTTTATATAAAATAGTATTTTTGTGGATATATTTATAGAACTATCCAAAAGAATACTACATTTAACTTAACCAAAAGTGTTTATAAATTTATCTTAAGGATATAAGATATTTAAATATATACACATAAAAAAAAAGATTTTTTTCTTAAAAGAAATAAACGTTATACGGGATGTATTATATTAATATTGTAATATTCCTTAAAACTATTTTTATAATTTTATAAATAATAAAAAGAATGTTTTAAGTGCAATTCTTTTAGAAACATAAAATTGTACTTTTAAAAAAAAACTAATACGAATACTGTAAAAATAAGATATACATTAGTATAATTTTAAAAAAATAGATTTCTATCATCTTTTTGAATAATTTCTCCTGTAATTATAGCTAAATTAAAAATTATTTTCGAGTTTAAATTCTTTAACTTTTTCATATCTATTGATTACCAAAAGCATTTTCATTTGATAAATTTATATTAGTTCTTTTTAAAATATATATATACAACAGCAAAAATAAAACTCGAAATTTCTGTCAATTATGTATTGACACTGTCATTTATATTTAAGAAAAAAAACCTGAAAAAACCACAATGTTTTAAATTTTTTGCAAAAACTACGAACTATTCTACCTTCAATAATTTTCTCAACCTCATAAGTAATAGAACACGGGCGAAATTCTGTGAAGAAAAACATAAACAAAAAGCCAACTTACACAACATTCACCATTGTTCCTTCACACACGGCTCCTCCGAACTAAGAATATGCAATCGAATTAATGAGCGAGAAAAGTGTTCCACACAAGCGCATATCACGTTGAGAATTTACTCAACTTCACTGCTCATCAACTGCCTCTCACAACACATCATTCTACAGTAGCGTCCTCTATACTTCAAGTGTAATTCTTGCTGACTCTGTTTTCCAGCTGAATTGACAGCGAACGGAACTAGAGTTCTACTCATCTTTTTTTCTTTCGCCATTTCAAAGAACACCTGTCATAAGTGTGTTGTAGATTAAATTTACAGCGACTCATTGGGTCAGAAATCTGTCTTTTTTAAGGTCGTTTTTGCGCAAGAGTTTTTAATATCGTTCTTTGCTTTAGATCTATCTGAATTTATAGCTCTGTTTGGTTCGGTGCAAGCATAGGTATGTCTTGGCATTTTTTTTTTGCTGTGTCATCGATGATTTTTTAACCTTCTAATACTTCCGTCCACTTTTTTTTTTAAAGAAAAAATATTGGGATTTTTTTCGTCGTAATTTATTAATTATTTTGATGCTTATCTATATAAAATTTCTTTGAAAAATTTTATTTCGAAGTTAATTTGATTTTTTTTTACAATGAAAGGGAGGACGAAGAATTTAAGAAAAAATTACAACTTAAATATATGAAACGTTTTATTAATTCCAAAAGCTAATTACGCTCTCACATTCTTTTTAATTATTATTCCAACGTGTGGTTTTTTCCATTAAGTAATTTTTTGTCAAAATATATCATTTTTTAATATATCGTAAAGCCCGGGCAAAAAAATATCCCCCATACTGAATTTTCTGGGCACTGTAGAAAAAATATTAAATTCAATTTCGATTTCCAAATACCACAAAAATCATTACCAACTGAAAACTCTTTCAACCGCTTATTTCCCGGGGCGCACAAAGTAAATTCAAAAAAAATAACAAATTTTTTTATGGAATGTGTTCATTTTTTGAAATGGTTGAGTATTTCCACCCATCTTTTATCAATTTCAGCATTTTTATATGTTCCAATTTATTATAATTTTGTACATTCAGTTTTTAATTTCATCAAAAAAAACCCTTTCAACGATTTTAATATCAGGCATTTTTTTTGAAAAAAAACCCAACACAGTTTTTTTTAAAAGCTTGAATTTACTTGTGATGAAGTCAAAACCCCAGGGAAAACTATTGTTATTTCCTGTGATATTTGTTTTAGACCATTCTTCGACTTTTTGGGAAGGGGCATTTTTTGGTTCATCTCTGAAAACAAAAAGATTAACAGATAAATTTTTTAAAATATTAAAAAGGAAAAGGACATTTTTAAAAAGGAAGGAAAAGAACCTATAAAAGGAGGACTGTCCTCCCTAAAAGAGGACTTTTAGTCACCTTAATATAACTTATCTATTAATTGATTAATAAAGTTTTAATTAAAAGCAACACGAGGGCTATCGGTGACGGACTCCGTAATTATCAGCCATGGTTAGGCGTCATCCTCGTCACTACACCGAGATTTAAAATTAGAAGGTCTGCCAGTAACTCTCGTGTTGTTTCAGAGTGCTGCGTTAATGAACAATCAATCAAACAACCAAACTTACACACCTCAACAACGTGATAACTTTGAGCCTCGGAATATTGAATTTGTGTGTGGGCATCAGTCTCACGACACGAAGGGTCTTAAGTGACTTTAGGACTCAAACCTGTGACTGGATTGCAATAGCGTGGAACTAACTACATTAAAATGTCACAACCCCTTTTTAAAGGGGTTTTTTAAAAGGAATTTGCCCCTTTTAGCATATACAATCCCCTTAAAAGTATATTTTCAGAGGAGAAATAATTCCATATCTTGATGTTGATTGTAAATAGTTTCATAAATATTTTTGCCAAACATAAGTTTTAAAGTTTGATTTAGATTAAAATAAATAAGTATATTAAGATAATACTTAAAATTTTAATTTAATTATATTTATTTTCAAATAAAAAAAAAGTATCTTTGAAATACAATATGACATTGCTCATAAATTTGAATTCTGTAGTCTCAGTTGATAATTTTTAAAAACAAAAAAAACCCAGAAAACCAACTTCCCATTTCCTTAATTTCCAAGGAAAGGATACTTGAATTGATAATGCGATAAATTTACCACTCCCAGCCCTGGAAAATTTTAAGTTTCCAAAATTTAAAAACCGAATTACTTTCATTATTCTGGCTGATAGATTGATTTATTGTTTATTTACGTCACATTTAAAAATTGCACGAAACTATTGGTGACAGACCTGGGTTTTTTACCCACGGGTTAAATAAAAGAGGCCGATATCCGAGCTAAAAACTCCCTTTTTCCAAAATTTCCCCCCCTAAAAACAACGTAAAACATGAAAAACCCAAAAAAATTTTAAAGGGGGGCGACTGTTCGGGAAACCCTGATTTTAAAAAAAAGCATAAATGGGTAATTTTTATGGTATTTTTTTATGTCCGGGGGAGAATACATGTATAAAAAATTTTTTTAAAGGGCATTTTTTACAAAAAAAAATTTTTTTTACTATTTCGGCAAAAATTTAAAAATTTGAATAACCCTTTTTTTTAAAAAGTTTCCCTTTTTTGAAAATTTTCCCCATTTTTAATTAAAATTTTTTCCTTTTTATATACTCAAACCGCGTTAAGAGACTCAACTATGATTTTTAAAAATTTAAAATTATTTTCAGGTTACCACCCATTGGGAAAAAATTATTGGCGTTTTTTTCTTAAAATTTCTCCCCTCTGTTGTCGTAAAACACGGTTTAAAACCTTTTTTAAGTTATATATTTGAAAAAAATTTTGTTGAGCCTCTTAAAAAGGTCTATATAGACAAAAAATATTATTATAATAGAAGATTTTTTTAAAAAAGGGGAAAAATTTTTTTAAAATGGGGGATTCTGTGTTCATTTTTTTTCAAAAATTTATACTTAAATAATTTTTTATTGAAAAAATATTCTTAAAAACAATTTTTTATACATTTTTAATCTAAGTGACCTAAATATCTAAATTTTATCCATTTATACGCTTTTTTAAAAAACACGTTTTTCCCAACGTAGTTGGATACCTTTTAAAGAGCATCAGCCCCCTTTTTTTACATGGGTCTCAATGGTGCTAAAAATGAGCCCCGACTTGTCAAAAGGAAAAGTTGGCCCGAGTTCCCAATTTACAGAAAACCCTTTAAAACGAAACTGAAGGGGCCAGAATATTTTTTTTTAAAAAGGATTTTTTGCAAAAAAAAAAAAAAAAATCCTATATATCAACGAAATTAAGTTTTTAGAAATTTATTTTATTTATGTAAAAAATGGAATTTTAAAAGTAGACTCCCGAATTTTTTCAAGGAGGGGGAAACCCGGGTCGAAAGTCCAACCCTTTTTTTAAAACTCCTTTTTATTCTGTGGATTTTCGGGAAAAAAAAGGGAAAAACTAATTATTGAATAAATGATTAGATTAATTAATAAAAATTTAAACATTAAAACAAATATATAATTAAATTTTACGTTCTATATACTTAGAAAATTTTAATCAATCGGGGAAAAAAACAAAAATTTTTGGGGGGGGGGGTTTGGGTCCAGACACCCCTTTTCGCCCTGAATAAGATATAGCCTTTTAACTCTTTCCGTTACTATTTTATAAATCACTATGTTTTTAGAGAAGTTAAATGGATGTTATTGACAAGGCTTGCTTTAGTTGGAGATAATCCATTTTTATTTGACGATCACACACACCAGTGGCGTAACGAACACCCCCTTTGATTTGCGGGTGGGGCCCGGGGTTGGGGGCCCCCAAACTGAAATGACCAAGTTGGAAAATCTTTTTGTATTAAGGATTTTCGTTTCGTGTTAAGAGAAAAAGCATGAAATACATAGTAGTTGGTTGGGACCGTTGTATTATTTCGTGATAACCCATATTTCGTCTTAAGCGTTTTCGCGTTTAACGTATTTCACTCTATTATGGTGAAATGAGAACAAAAGATCCAACTGGTATTTGCACTAATATTTCATTTTCAAACTCTCTTCAAAGCTTAACTTATGCGGATTTTGTTAAAGAATTATTTTTTTGATGTGTTATAAACTTTAATGTTCTCTCAGACGATTTTGAGGCAAATAGGTCTTGGACATGTGGCTTCAAATCCAAGATAAATGAGGATATTTCTTTAACAGAAGATACCTGATTAAAGAACTTATATCAGTAGTCGTCTTATAAAAATAATTTTGACTGTGCAATAGTATCTTATATATATAAAAGAGAGTATGAGCAAATTTATAACTTAATTGTATAATTAAGAGATAAAGATAATAGTGAAGAGATAGATAAAGAAATATTCACGTCTGTACATTGACAAATATTAAAATTCATGTAATTTCTAGCAATTAATTTCATATATTTTACGCTAAATTTACATTTTTTACCAAACAAATAAATGAATTTTTGTTTGATTATGCTTATTAACCGCAATTAAAAATCGCATTTTTTAACTTAGATATTTTTCAAACGTTTGTTTCAAAAAATGCAGTATAACATTTTTTATAATTTTTTTTTATAATTATTCTACATAATATGTTACGAAAATTTAAAATGGAATTGTTGTTTGAAAGTGTTTTTTTCAAAATTAATACGATCTAAAATTTTTTAATTTTTAAAACTATTTACAATAATTCTGTAATTTCATATATTAAAAATATATATTTTAAAAATCGCAACTATTAATAAGATTTTTAGACTTTAGATTAAGTTAAGCTTGCAAAAGTAGTCAAGTTAGTTCAAAAAGAAAGAAAAAAATGCCTTTTAAAAAAAAATTAATAAAATTCGAAATAAAAAAAAATAAAAAATACTTTTAATAATGTCGAATTATATAATTTATAGTTCATTCAAGTAATTTTTTTTGAATAAATAAATTTTCAAATAAAAATAAACTGCGTTGAGAATGTGAAAGAAAAATAAAAGTAAGTTTTATCTTTTTCCCAGTCGCAACAGAATTTTTTTTAAAATATTTTCTAGCCTTTTAAAAGAGACAAACAAAAAACTTGTTCAAAATTTCAAGAACGAGGTAGGAGGGATAAATCTGCTTCTGTTTGCTTTTACTGAAACGAGTTTTTCTACAGGTATACACAATGGTCTTTTAAAAAAATTTGCAGTCAAATACATAATATATCGTTCAATTAACTACAAAAAAATTTATCTTTTTTTAAAATTTTTCAAAACAGTTTTGAAAAAAAATAACTGCTGGAATCTGCAAACACATCAATCATTGATATCCCTGTTTCATTTATAAAAACATGGCGAAGTTAATAACACACTAGGAAAATTATATAAGGATCTATTCACAGTGATAGATTAGTGACCTTGAAATGGTAGTTCATTATTCAGTTTTTCTACAGCGTTAGGTCATTGACAGCCTGTACACTATGTGTTTAGAAATTATTTTTCTTTGCTGTGATTTTTAGTTAATTCAGGACTTCAACCTATGAACTGCCCATTACGAAATCAGGACTTCTGTATTACAAGCATGGAAAACGATCGCCATACATAGGTTGGTTTCGTTTCACATTTTAATTTTAAAAGTTTTAATTTTCTATGCTCAAATAAATATCAACAAAAATTATGTATTTGTATTGTATATAAAAATATTAACTTTATATTTGAAATAATTATAATTAATGCGAGGATATGAAAACAACTATAGCAATGATACTCAACCTGGTTTTTGTCGCGATGCACTTTAAGCAATTTCAGAATTTGGCGGCAAACTAACAATAAAATAAGTTTAAAAGGAGATTTCACTTATCTGTTACATACTATGTAAAATAGTTTATCCCCTCAGGGGGCTCACCTTCTTTAGGTGGGTACGGGTGTCACAATCCCGAGGTACCCTAGTGATCTTTTCCTTTTCCCAAAGGGTTTACTATCTTTGGTAAACACAGGTGTCACGACCCCGGGGTACCCCAGTGTTCCTTCTGTATTTTCGACCTCCTCCGACTTTCTCCCAATTTCTTCTTTTCCCGTCCAGATCACAGACCTATGAATGTTTGGAGCAGTATAGCCAAAACTGGCTCTTGCGCCATAAAACACCAAACTCAGCTTAACTCATGTAAAATAGTTTATGATATTTTTCAATGTTCCTGTCTCTCAGATGGGGATTATTTGCTTTGATGCCTGTAGATAACTCTATGGTGTGATTTACTGTCCTCTACCCAGTGGGAGGATCATGTGGTGGTATATGGCGATTTTTTTCAACTGACGGTATATGCCAGGAATGGCGAACCAGTGGCACGCGTGCCATCAATGGCACGCGACGCAATAATTTCGGCACGATAGCCATCTAAAATGATTTGCATTTTATTTCAAAATAACAAAATTCACTATGAAGTATTACGAACAAACGCGAGTGATCAGTCGCGGGGAGCACTGTTTTGTTATTGTTTTGCCTTAGTTACATCGTGGACTACAGTTGTCTATGATGTAAAATTTGTCTACGCAAAGCATAGTCAATTTCGTTGACACAGCTGTATTTTAAAGTTTGCTTGCATTATATTTACGATTTTTAACTGTTATTTAATATGGCTAGTTCAGAAAAGAACAAAAAGTGCAAAATAGTAAGTGTAACAGAGAATTTTAAACTTGGTGAATCTATAGAAATAAGGCATGATTAGTAAAGACGATAAAGCGGTGTATGTTTTATGTTCTGGAACAGTGGTATGCAGAACATCGTCTGTAAAACGGCATTTTGAAACAAATCACAAATTCTGTTGTCAAAAAAGTGAACCACAGCAAAAATAATTAATTACTTAGAAACTATTTGAAAAAGGACTATAATTCAGCATCCATTCTACTAAAAGTAACATCTTACAATCCTAATATAAGTTATTTGTCATCTAATCTGCAACAACAGAAGTCTCACACTAATGTTACTGTAATTTGAATAACTCGTATAACTAAAATATTTACTACTTACTGTGTAAAACGTATTTCTTCTAGTAAATGAAGAGTTTTGAGTGGCTGGATCTTGGCTTGGACTTTAAAATTTTAGTTGATTTGTAATTAATGAAATCTCTTTGAATCAATGAATGTCTCCTAATAACAATTTCAACAATTACTTTAAAAATTTCCTCCTTTTCTGAAGATCTATGATGATTTTTCTTTCAATAATATATCGTTCTCTATTCTGTTGCCTGTCATGGAACCACAAAAGTTTTCAAAAATCTCAAGTCCTAAATAAATCGTAAAAGAAGCTTATAATTACTTAAAAACACTATTTAGTGCAATTATTTTACAATTAAAAGTCTAAAAGCTCTACTTTATAAGTGTACGTAGACTTTTGGCGCGGATGGTTGGTGATTATTTGATGGTCATTCTTGTTTTTTCTCGTTAAGGTGTATTTTACTGTTAATGTTTGAATAAGAAAATTTTGAAGAATTGCTGACAAGTATTTTGATTTTCTAAAGCAAGATTTAAATAGTAATTGTAGCATAAACACGTAGGATGATTGCCTGTGCGCAGACTTTCGGAGGCAAGTGTATTTGGTCGTGATAATGATAATGCCACTCTCATTTCGTCATTTGCATTTAAAAGTCTTTCTCTTTTTATTATTTTATATTTGTTAATGTTGAAAATACGAATTCACGCAAGTATGATATAGAAAATTGTAACAATATTTTAAAGCCTTTTTGGGGAGCTGTATGTTATGAGATAATCGCCTTTAATTTTAATTCAAAATGAATTAGTTGACTCTTCTGAACGTTTAGAAAATAAATCTTGATTATTACACAGTTCAAAATTAGTTTTTCCTCTTCATTTAAAGTTAATTGATATACAAATGTATCCGTTATCACAAATGGATTACGAACCCAATCAAATTTTTTTATATCCAAGAAAGGATAAGTAAAATATACTATGAATACCCTTAGTTTGTTTCTATAAAATGGCTAAATGAAGTGCAATTTTACAACACAAATAAACTTTAAATTACAGTTGTATCAACAAAGCTATGGTAAAGGCCCAAGACAAAAAC
>BMAV01007106.1:0-45525 GCA_019973955.1 Trichonephila inaurata madagascariensis
TATTTATTATAATAATATTTTACCTGTCTATAGCCCCCGCTCGTGCAGATGCTCAACTATGAGTTTTGAAAAATTCCATTATTTTCGAGTTACCACCAATTGAAACAATTATCGGGTTTTTTCAAAATTTTTTCACTTCTGCGTCATAAAACATTGATCCCAATTCTAAGTTTTTATATTTTCAAAATTTATAGTTGACCCCTTGAAGAGATGTCTGAGCTATATACGGGAAAATATTTTTATAATAGAAGAATTTTTCCAAAAGGAGAATATTTTGAAAATTTCTTTCTATGTTTTTTTTTTGTCAAAAAAATTTTTTATATAATTGTTTATTGTATTACTATTCTGAAAACAATTTTATATACATGTTGTTTTCCCTAACAAGGGGGGGAAGATAGCTTTGGGGTCGAGACAATGTACAGTAGTACCCTTAGGGTGTTCAACCCCCTTTAATGTAATTCCGTCGAATGGTAGTCAATTCGGAAAAAGCGTTCGAAATTCGTTTAGTTTTTATACAATTAAGTTTCAGTTTTTTCAGGCTCAGAACCCTCGATTGGTAAATCGTCTGCCTTCGGGTTGATCCGAGCCCCGCGCGAGTCACGGAAAACTTTTTTTCTTTCAAACCCTTTTTAATTATTTTTAAAATTAAAAAAATTTTTTAAAAGGTTTATTAAATATTGAATGGTATTTATGTAATTTTTTTTATTTTATAAATTAAATAAATAAGAAAAATAAATTTATTATTTAAAATTATTATTAATTAAAATTACTTAAATTAATTGTGATTAAAATTTTTTTTAAATTAATTAAATTAAAATTACTAAAAAGTTTTATTGTTTAAAAAATTATTTAAAATTTTTTTTAATCAAAATTAAAAAGTATTATTAATTAAAATTATTTAAAATATTTTTTAATTAAAAAATTTTCATTAAAATTTTTTTAAAAATTAATATTATTAATAATTAAATTTAAATTTAAATTTAATGTTTTTTTGGACAATTAATTTTAAATTTTAAAAAATGTGTATAATATTAATTAACCTTTGGGAAACGGCGGTTTTGTGAGAAAAGCCCTTAAAGACGGGTTTCCAGCAAGTTTACCCCCCTTTTGGCGATTGATGGCACCAAAATCGGCGGACAAAAGAAGCAGGGTACCGGTGATATCCCGCTGAATAGGGGGATTTTCCCCGCTTAAAAAAGCCCTTTAAAAACACAAATATTTCCCTTTTCTTACGGTGGTATTCTAAACGGGGTTAAACTCGTATCCCGAATCGGAGGTAACACGCAGATTGGCAAAACATCGTTATTCTCATCGGATCGCGCCAAATCCACGGATTTTTCATCCAAATTTAAACCCCGCCGATTCTCCCCGCCGTTTTTCGAGGGTAACTGGGGTTTTGATCTTTTTTAAACAAAGATGGACGACCGCTTGATTTTTTCGCTTGAGGATTTAGAAGCAAAAAAAGATTGAAAGGGGCGCATTCCGAACATGGGAACAACGATTTAGATGAAATGGATGAAGATGATTTCCGTCGTCGATACAGATTTTAAAAAGGCACCATCAAACCTTTTGTAAAATTACTGCGCACAAAGTTAGATTCTGCTACGGCCGAAATCATGCTTTGACGCAGCGAGAAAGTTCGGGTTTCTTTTTTGGCGGAAACGCAAATTAATGTTGGTGTTTTTACACAGCATGTCAGCCATCCACGAGCAGAGGATACCGATGTTGCAAGGGCTCTTGCAGAATTACGACCGCAATTTTCTTTTTGCCAAAAACAAGAAGAGAATGCAGGTTTTTATTCATGTTCAGTGAATTTAAAATTTTTTTGGAAAAAAATGTCTATTTTAATTTAATGAAAAAGTATTTTGTAAAAAATATATATATATTAGTTTTAATCTGAATCACTTGAAAAAAAAAAATATTAATTCATAGCAACATATTCGAAAAAAGAAAAATGAAAAACTCTTGATTGTTGGTTTTCCCCTTAAATTTCTTTATTGAAGAGCATGTAGAAAAAATTCCAATTGCATAAAAATGGAAAGACATAAAATATATAAGCACAGAGAGAATTTTACCAGTAGAAAGTCATAATGCAATAAGAGGGCCCCCGTAGCTTTCATAAGAAGGTCCAAGAAATATATTTTGCTCCAGCTGTTATCGTTGAACAATTAGGGTTAGAGTAATGAGTTTTGTCGTTTAAATGGTTTTATTATCAAAAGAAACCGGGGCTTCAGCCCAAAACTATTAAGAATGTGTATTAACTTAAGAAAATTTTTATATTTTAAAATGAATTCTTTTTTTTAAAATGAAACTCAAGAAAATTTTTTTTGAATTCCCGTAAAATAATCTCTGCTTCAAAATTTTTGATGCATATTTTGAGTTATTTGACATTAAATTTTGTTACCAGTATTAATAAAAGGGGAAAAAAAGATGACAGAGGCAATGGTTTTTTTTGGGGGGTGGAGAGCGTTGCGGTTTGACATTTATCAACATAAATGGTGATTTCATGTTATTTGCAAAAAAATATTTTAATTTTAATAAAAGTCACAAAAATTTGTGATAGATTTTACACCAGTTATCTAAGTCATTATGATAAATTTTTCTGGCAGATTATTTTTGAAATTGTCATACAGGTTTTGAAAATTCACCATGGGTGTTGCTTTTGTTTTCGGCTCGTCAACTTTCCCCTGATGAGTTTAAAAATTTATCCCTATTGCACGAAATAAAAATGTTTATGTAAAAGAAAGATAGGAGTAGTTTTTACGTTTGTGTTATCGTTTATCACATCTTTATGATTACTTTGATCAGTCAAAAATTCTACCGAAAATTTTGTTTCCCTTTGGCGTTTAGGGTGTCTGATTTTTTCGCAATCAAAATCCTAAACCCGGGAGGAAGCTTAGAAAATTTAGGTGCCGAAAAGGTTTTTTTGCTTTAAAATTTACAAACTGTGAGTGACCCCAAACCCTTTTCCATACGTAACATAGTTGTGGGGTGGGCCAGGAAGTACACATGACTTACAGTGGACCACCCCCCAGGGCCATTTAGAAAGGGAAGTACCAAGTAGTTACCACCTATTGGGAGATAGGGCATCCCCTCTGCGATTTTACCTGATGCCCCCTTTTTTTAATCCAGTTGAGCAGGTCAAGTGAGGTATTTTTTTTTTATATACCCTATTGCTATTATTTTTGTCTTTTTTTTTATGTCAGAGAAATAATTTTTGATGTAATATGATTATACATCTAACTAAAATCTTAAAAATAATTTTCACAATCTCCAGATACGAAGATAGAAAATATAATGAAATACACATTAAAAATTTATAGAGGGAATGCTCAACCGGGGGCCAAAATGACATTTATGTGCCCCCAAAAGGTGGTAGAATTAAAAAATTTTTTTTTAAAGAAGGTCTTTTTTTTGGTACTTTAGTCAAAAATTTTTTTTTTATAGTTATTGTTAGTTATTCTTAAGAAGGTTATTTATGTAAATCTATATGATTTATAGGTATAATGCAGCTCACGCACGAGCAAGAAATGTCGTGAGAGACAAATGGTGTAGGGAAAAAAAGATTTTCTTGCATTGACACACCATTCCGATGTTCGCGGGAGACTGCAAAAAAAGTTATTGTTGCGACAGCTGTCCCAAAACCCTTTTGTCTCAGTTTAGGTGATTTGAGGATGAGGTTTTCCCTTCCACTGCAGCAAGATGATACTATGAAAAAACCATAGCCAAGAACATGGTGGAATAGCCAAGAGGAATGCAATTGTTGAAAATTTTTTTTTAATTGATTTTTTTTGAGGAAATGTTTTGTAAAAAATTTTTTAGTGAAAATTTTTTAAATAATACTCTTTCAGAGGGGCCTTTGTTCAAAGAACCCCAAGAAGGAGGTATAAGGGGTGTTCTGTTAGCCATGTGAAATTTATTGATGAAACAAAGTTTATATAAATGGAAATGTAAACTCAAATTGATATTTCAAAGAGCTGTGATTTTATTTTTTGCTTTCAAAACTCCCCTTTGTGGGTACCATGAAATAATAGGAACAACTAATAATGAATTTTTTTGTTTAAAAGAATTTGAAAAAAAATATAAAAAGCATGGGTATGCGACACTTGGATCACAAATTAAAAAGCGAGTATGAACTTTTTAAAAAAGTACATTACAATTTTAATAACAAATTTAATATTTTTTTTCTTTATATAAAAGTGCCTGTAAATGTAGATCTAATTTTTTTAAAAATTTAAATATTAAGAGAGGGAATGTATCATCAGAAAATAAAAATTTTTAGAAAAGCTTTTTTTAAATTTTCCTCAGTTTTAAATATATTTTTCTTAAAATTTAACGTTTTATATCTATAAATAGATGGTTCCGAAATATTTTTAAAAGATTGTTTAAAACCCTTGTTTATCTATATTAAAAGTTAATATGAAAGTTTTTTTTATTAAAAAATAGGCATTGATGAAACAATTTTATTTTTTCAGCAAAAGAATTGAAATGAAAAAAATACAATACATATATTTACATACAAAAAATACAAAATAAATCAATTTTCTTTTTCTAAATCTAATTTAATTTTTTTTTTAAAGATTATAATGCCCCAAATTTTGCCTTTTTAAAAACCCTTTATCTTTAAAAGTGCTCTTTTTTTTATACGTCATGGTAGCTCTATGCTCTTCTTCCAAAGGGAATTTTTTCATAATCCGTTGCATATTAATTTTTTTTGCATTCTTTCTGCAAGGGTTCTGTGTTTTTAAAAAAGCATTTGGCTTGCGTTTTTTTTTTTATTTTTGGTGCTTTTTTTAAGGGGTGGAGCATAGAGTTTCCCTGGTTTTCTGTGGAATTTTTGAACTTGCTCCATTGCCACAGTTTCCCACAAACAAAAAAAATATTGATTAAGTCTGTCTTAGTTTAAAACAGAAAAAAACAACAAAGAATCAAAATTTATACCCACAATTTGTTTCACTTCCTGTAAAATATGTTGTTTATGCTAGAGTTGATTTAATGTTTACACCCTTTGATACATTACAAGCTACTAAAAAAGTTTACACTCAAATTATGTACATTTAAAATAAGCGCATATTTATATATTTAATGCTGGTATTTATTTTTTCCATATTCCAAAAGTAAATTTAAAAATGGCTTTCCATTGTGTACTAAAAAAAGGGGATGTGCTATGATATATATTGGTACTTTTCATCAAGGATGGTCATCAGAAGTAAAAAAAATTTCCATCCGCTTGTACTTCTATAGACAACACCGCATGTTTTACTTAAGTACTACAACCCAAAAATATGATGTTATATAGTCATTCATTCAAACATAATAAAATTTTCCTTCCTTATGTAAGCTGGAGTTTTATTTAACAAATTAAAGTTTTGAGAGTTGATATTTTTGCCACAAACAACAACTGAGGTACATATTTACATGATGAAACATATGTATATTGTGTGGAATTGAATTCAGGCCCTTATTCAACATCACCGACAAAGAGGTTTCCATTTTTTTCCAACTACGCTGTGGTTGGAGTTTAAAAACCCTTTTTGAAAATTGTAAATATTTTGTATATGAAAATTTGTTTTCTGTTCTATATTGTAAAATATTGATAAATGTGTGTGTATATAATTTTTTTGTGACAAATAAAATCAGATTAATACCTATAGTATTTAAATTTTTTTGGATGGAATTGGAAAAGATTCAGTAACATGTTCTGTTTTAGATAAATGTGACTAAGATTCAATTTAAAATTTTTTCTTCCAAAAAACTGGATTTTTCATTCTAAGATTTTATAGAAATCATAAATTGAGAATAATTAGACATTAGAAAATTTTTTAAATTAATGATTATATACATAATAAAATTCTATTTTAACTTTCACAAGGGTTACTGGGAAAAATTTTTAAAAAAAAAAAAAATAGATTTGATATTACTTTTATAAAAAAAATATAAATTAAATTTTAAAAAAAAAGAGTTTTGAATTTCATTGTATAAAATTTAACAACATTTTCCAATAGTATTACCAATTTTTATTTTACCTCCCCACTTATTAATAATAAGAATCTTAGCCCTCAAATTATTGATACCCTTTTCAGGCAGATATCAGAACATTTAAAATGTAGATCAATGTAATAAAAATAATTCATAATGTCAAAGCTGAAAAAAAAGCATTCGATTTTTGTTAGGTATTTATTTCGAATTTTAATTGGTTATTTATTTAATTTGTCAGCTGGGGAAAAGGGTTTTCAGACTGTTATTGGGTCAATATTTCTTTTTGGGTTCTTTTTTCTCAACATTTCATATTGGGTCATTTTGATTTGTATTAAAGAATTTTTTTTTTATAATAAAATTTTCCCCAAACAAAAGTAAAAAAAGGGAAAAATCTATTTAGAATAAAAAAAAGAAAATTTAAATTAAAGACTAAATAAAAAAAAAAAAAATCCATTTACACTTACCCCGAGTTCCGAAATAAAACCCTACTGTAATCGCAATCGAATCTGCATGGCAATGGCATTGGCACCCATAGGCCAGCCGTTCATCTAACGATGTAAAATTCTTGGTTCCTCCGCCAGTTTTAAATATTTTATTTTGTCGGAGTTTTTTTTGTCCCCCTTTTTCATATTTTTAAATTTATCTTTCAGTGCCGCCCCGTTTACATAGGGGTGCATTAAAAAACCCCCGCAAACTATCCCATGCCTTTTTTTTTTTTCTTGTTGAAAACTGGTTTGTTTTTGAGTTTATTTTGTTGATACTTCTCAACAAGATTTAACAGCAACCCCCTTTCCCGCACTGAAAAATTGATTTTTGACATAGCAAAAAAAGGGGAAATAAAAACCAACAAAAAAAAAAGGGTTTAAAAAAGGACGCCGAACAAATAAAATGTAAGCGATATTCACGGGTTATCAGTGTCCAATCACAACGACGAAATTTGCCACGCATAACTACGGATTCGGTAATCGCGCAAAAGAAAGGAGAATTATCCGCGAGTTTTCGGCGAGCGAGGTTGGAACCGCGAGTTATCTTTGCAATAACTCGCGATTGAGAATACCACCGTTAGGAAATTTTTTTTGGAGTTCATTTACTAATGTTTCATTAAAAAAAAAAATTTATTTATACATTTTTAAAAAAAAATTTACCTTACAAAACCTTTTTCCTAGATTTTTCGAATTTTTAAGAGCATAGAGAAAAAAAAGCACAAAACAGTGGGGATAATGTAAAGTATTTCATAAAAAAAATTTAAAAGCTTATATCATTGTAGAAAAGGACAAAAACAATCCAAATTTAATTGATTTTTTTTAAGAAAAAATTTTTTTTAAATTTTATTTTCAAAAATTTATTAAAAAGTTTTAAAAAAAGTTTTAAATTTATTTTTAATTATTTAAATGTGGGGAAATTTTACCCTTGGGTTTAAAATTTAAAATAGTCTAATTAGAAATAAGAAGAAATAATATGATTCTTCATAAATTTCACATAATTATAATTAAAAAAACAAAAAAAAAAATAAAAAACACAATTGCGTTCATGTCTCTTTTTTTTAATGTAAAAATTAGACTTTCTCAATTGATAATGAAGTGTTTAAAAATCTTTCAAGTATTCAAGCATATGCATGTCAATAAACGTATTGTCATAAATCTTTTTTTTTTTGAAACTTCATTTATTTACTCAATTTACTTGTTGTTTTTTCTTTTTAGAACATGCCAGAAAAATCTTAAAATTTAAAACCTCTTAAAATTTTTTCGTATATATCTTCCATAAAAGGAATGATAGATTTGATGTATATAATTGTCATTTTTTTATTTTCCATTCTTTTTAGAACATGCCAGAAAAATCTTAAAAATTTAAATACTCTTGAGAATTTTCATATATATCTTCATAAAGGGAATGATAGATTTGATGTATAATTGTCATTTTTTTTTATTTTTCCATATTGTGATATATTAGAATTCATAGTACTCAACGAATCCTAAAAGATTAATTCTACATTTTATTAACAAGCATTTTCAAAACTTAAAATCTTATTTTACTTTTGATCTAATTCTTTTTTATATATGCAGAAAATTATAATAAAACATTTACTGTGGCAAAATAAATTAGATGAATAGCGGTGTGTTTCGAATTATGCTATAAAATGGCGAATATCCTAAGCCTATAAGTGTTGGCCCTTGTTGAATAGTAGAGCATTGCATAGGTCTCTACATGTTTTTATTAAAATAGGTCACGATTAGAGGTTCCATTTGCATAACAGAGCTGATACTTTATAAATCAAAATCCTTACATTGTTATGGTGTGGAAATAGGGAATTAGGGCTCTAGCACGGCTATCGTTCTCGTTACTTGATCGTCATTTAAATTACGAGGTCCGTCTTATTACTTTGACCTAATAAAACTCGTAAATGAAATATTAATAATTTATCAATTTACCTCGTGTTTCTAAATAAATTCTTTAAATACACATTAGGAAATTTAAAATTATATTTTTTTCCATCATTAATAAAGTGTTTTCATTAGTAAAAGAAAATACTTTTGAATTTTTAGTTTACTTGATAGTAAAACGCAAATAAGCTGATATCAAAGACAAAATATTATGCCTAAACATATTTAAGTTGCTGAGGAGCTTCATGCATCTCCGGTAACTTGTTTATACAAAAGTTATATTATTCTTATTTATACTTAATTGTTTTGTGCAGTAAGGACAACATATTGGGATTTTTTAATTTTTTTCACCTTTTGTACAAAATATTATCCTTGGATTTTGAATAATCACTTACTTTTTATTTAAATTTCAAAAGAATTGCATAATATTGCTTAAATTCTAAAGTTACTGCTCTGATTTTTGTACGATAATGATCTGAATTTGGTGTGTGATTTTGTGCATAAGATAGAGACAATACATTCCTACGAAACCAACTCTTTCGATCAACTTCAAAACAATTACAAAAACCTTTCCTTCTTAACGCACAGACTCCACAGTCGGGTTACAGATAACTGACAACAATTTTTCTTTGACTTTCTTCAAAACGAAGAAAGACTTCAGCTTCAAATATCGCCCCCCGCTAAGTGAATGGGTGCATTTTACCTTATCTCTCAAAAAATCTAACACAGTATCAATTCCCGGAAGGATTATTTTCATTCTCCTGATAACGTTCGCAAAAATTAGAACAAGGGCTTTTCTTGAAGAAGGGCTTGGTAGGGAATAGTTTCTATTTATCCTATGTGCGACAATTTCATTGAAAAGGAAATGCTCTAAAGATTTATTACGGAAAGAAGAGGAAGAATAGTTTTCCGGCTACTTGAAGCAACCTTGGAAGATTTTAAGAAGGCAGATGTGCATTCTAGGTTTTATTACACACAAAAAGAGCTATGATAATCAATAATGACCCAGAAGCATCAACAATAATAATCAAGAGGGACAAGCATTCTTTGTCGATGAAAAATATATTACAACCTGCTTTCATGCTCATTTACAAGAACCATCTGATTCTGTAGTCAGAGTTTCAAACGTTCAATAGCCTTAGAGCGCACCCGAACACTCCTTTATTTATACTATCATACGTAAAAAGTGTGACTTACGAATAACTGGGCGAAAAAAAGAGAACATTTTTACTTCAATATAACTATCTATTAGACTACGTTCTGATTATATCTATTTTTCAGATAGATTTTAGAGCATTTGCAAACTTTTGTATTGTATATATATATTATAAGGGAAACTTACTTTATTTTTTCTAATCAGGAAATCCTAACACTGTAAGAACTTTCAAAGTATAATATATAACAAAAGCAAGGATTTCATTTTAGCACCCCAAGGCTTTTGTATAAATCAGGGCATTTTCTTATGCTGAAGAACTCGTAATATACGTTTTCTACAAATTTGAAAGAAAAAATATCCCGGAATTAATAGTTTTCTGTTTCGCAGACTCAACTTTTACATACATCAATTGTCAAAATAAAAAAATGTCGAAGTTAGTTTGTTGCATTTTATAAATAAAAGTTGAAAAACTAAAACGAATAATTTGTCTGTAACGAATATTTCATGTTTTCTTGTTGTTGCAAATATCTTTTCTTCTTTCGTTTTTGTTGTTTTATACGCGGTGATTAAAATATAGGCTTTTTTATGTTTCGATTAAAATTAAAATTTTAAAAAAAACTTCTTCATTAAGCATAACTTAAGATAACAGTAGAAAATAAGTTCTTGTACAGCAATACCTTGTGTAATAATGCATAAATCTTCATCAAAAATTGAATGCAAAATTGCTTAAAGTTCTCCTAAAATATATTTTTTAAGTTGTGTTTTACAGGTATAAAAGTGTAAAAATGTAGAACACAGTAGTATTTTTAAATTTGGCAGATGCACTTAGAGAGAGAGAGCTATGCTTGTGTATTTGTAAATATGCATTAAGAAAATACGTAATGACATTCTTTAGTATGAAAAATAAAATAAAATCATTTTAAAAATCACCAGTTAAAAGTTAAAAACACATTTTGAATAAACTGTGAAATAAAATTTTTATGTAACATATAGTTCTTAATAATACTAATATATATATTATTATTTGAATATAATAAAGTAAAGGAGGAACATATATTAGAATTAAAAATTTATTTCCAAACTTTAAATATTGTTTTAAGTTGAACATAACAATCCAATAATTTTATATTTTAACTACAAAATAAATTTTATTCTAAGTTAGAAATTTTTATACAATAAAATTGAGGGTTAAATTTATTTATTACAAAAAATAAATTATTTATTATAATCAAAATTATTTAAAAAGGAATTTTGGAATTTTATTAAGTGTAATGATTTACAAGGTTTTTATAGTTCTTATGCGTCGAATGTAAGCGAATCACAAAATATTAAAATTATTTAATTGTAGCAAAAGGGAACATATATGAGAAATATGTAACGTACTATAATGATTTTTATTAGTGTGGGACTTTTTGAAAACAATTATTTTAAATTAATATCTATTACGAAATACTCAAATTTATAGAAGAAAGTTGTTATTCTCATTAGTTTTCTTAACATATATATATATATTTACAAAATTTACGAATTCTTTTTAAAAATTCAATGACATTTCAGGTACCATAAAACTATACAAGAATTATAATACAAATACAAATGAATACAATGACAAATTTAAAAAAAAACTGGAAATGAGCTCCTTCAAATCAAGAATCTTTTTAAACTATCTATATATTGATATTATTTTACATTATATTCTTCAAAACAATTTACACACAGTCCTACACTACACAATTTACACACATGAAACCGAAGTGCGTCTCCCTTACACCTTTGGACGTACACACAACTTACAAAGTCGTTGAACTTTTTTAAATTCAGGCCAATGATGATTTTCAAGTCTATTGCTAAAATTTGGTTCTGGGCTAGATGTTAGATCTAAAACTGTTGATTATTTTCACTTTGTAAGAGCTGCTTGATTAAATTTAATCGGAATATTTTTATGGCTATTAATGCTTTTCCGTTTTGATTTTGAGAAAAATATAAATGCATTTAATGGCACAATCCAAATAATAAATGAAAAAAGTTTTTTGGTCCATTTAATTGTTTTACGACCAAATGTATGGCTGTTTTGCCATACGATCACTCCAGATCTACAAAGCCCATATTTGGTGCGGCATTATGTTATTAAAGGGGCTTTTCACAACTATCGTTGCACAAAGTTGTTTACTCATTTTCTGGATCGTGCATGTTGCTTAGCATGAAAGCTTCCTCTTATCCTTCAACACATGGCTGTCATGCCACTGCAAATTTTATCGACAAATCACCTTTTTTCATTTTTTGAAAAGCTAATTTTTTTGGATAGTTCTTCCTATTGGAACGCATGGTGCCACAGGAATTCATTTTGTATTCTTTATGTAATTGCTGGAACAATTCTGGGGATGAAAAAAAATTGTCCATGAACAATTTGTGCCCCTTATTTTTTTATACTTTCAGCCAATTCCAAAACTGTTGCATGCGTTGGTTTTACTTTAATATCACTTTTCAGTCTTCCTCTATCTGCTCCCAAATATACTTTCATATTGAAAGTATACCCTTTTTTATCCACAATTTAGTATACTTTGATACCAAATCTTTTCCTATTTTTCGGAATATATTGTTTAAATATTATCCGTCCTTAAAGACAATTACTTCATCGATGGCTAACTCTTCAGTTGGATCATATATTTCTTGGAAAGAATTATTTAAAGAGTTAAACACATTCCTTAGTTTCCAAAGTCTATCGTAATCCGAAGCTGTTTTATCCGGAGCATTGTCATTATTTTCGGGGTGCAAAAGAGTACGCAAGTAGATTTAAAATCTGTCCTTGGCATAATTTTTTTTAAAAAGGGTGTTTCAACATTGGATCCGTCGACCAATATTCCTTTATATTGTCCTTATCCATGACCCATCAAAAGTATTAAGGAAGAAATTTTACAATCTCTTCTTCGTTGGTTTCATTCCATCCAGGATTATGTTTTCGCAAACTTGATGGTGTTACAGATTGTAAGACTCGAGTTGCATATATATTTGTCTCTTCAGCAACTTTTCTTACTATAGAGTTTTTAAATATGCAATTAAAAAAATCACTTTCTGTGACACATTGTACAGCGGCTCCTTTTATCATATTATTTCCTGTAAAAGGTAAAATTGTGTCGCTTTATGGGATAGTTATTGGGTCGTCCCCAGACTATTTTACTGTTCGGAGACAATCTCCTCTTCAGCCTCTGGATTCAAATTTAAAGATTGATCTAAATCATCTTCCTCATTTCCTAAATTCACAATCAGAATCAGAATCATCAAAAATTTCGTCTTCTAAATCCGCTAAGACTTTCTGAATCTGCATCAGCGGTGAAAGCCCTCTTTAGATTTAGGCATTTTTTTTTTTTTAAAAAGAATCAAATTAATTTAAATGAAATGATTAAGTAATCGAGATGCAAAAATCGCTTGCAAAAATAACTATGCACTCTCCACTAGGTGAGAATTTAAGCATAAAGGAAGAAAAGAGGGATTTTCAGATAAGGGCTGAAAGAGGAACATATCCCCCCTTTTAAATACAAAGAAACCGGTCAAACAAACACGTGTTCCAAAGCTGTGTGACCTCATGCTGTTTCAGCTGTTAAAAGGGGAAAGCATTGCGTGTCCGATACATCGGCCAGAGCTAGTCTTTTAAGGGTCTGTTCCTGTTGAGTCGATATAATAAAGCGGCCAAGATCCCTCAAAGGTTAAAATAATTATAAATATTAATTAACATAATCACTTTATATTAATTAAAATAATTAATTAATATTAATTACAATTCATTGATTACGTTGGTAAAAATGATAAAATTTTAAATATAGTGTAGGAATTATTTAAAATATTTACTTTAAAAAATTTAAACAGATTTATTTGAAAGCCTTACCTAAAGATGGCTGCATATAATTATGAAATAGTTGAATTTAATAATAATATTAAAGTAATAAATTATTATATATATATATATATATATATATATAACTTATATATATATATATATACTCTCTCTTATATATATATATATATATATATATATATATATATGTATATATATATATATATATATATGTATATATATATATGTAATATTTCATTCTATTATATTTGTATTTACATTATAAAACTATTGCCAAATAATTTTTATGTAAAAATATCATTTAATATTTATTATATATTTTATTATAAATATTATTTATTTATATAAAAATGTATTTATCAAACATTATATAAATATTTATGTATTTACAGTAATTTTTTTTACTGTATAAAATACAAACTAGTACGGCAAAGATATTTAATATTTAATAAGCCTTTCATAAAATAAAATTTATTTATTTAAAATAAATATTAAAAGGAATTCAAAGAAAAATGCTTTACGCGTGATTTAGACTTCGGATGCAATACATTATTGAAGGCAGATATTTTGCAGAAATCAAACCCACTGAGCCATTGAAAATATTGAAACAATTGTATAAAAAGCTAACCATGAATTTTTGAACGCTGTTTCTCTCCGAACTGGCGGCTGGCCATTCGACTGAATTACATTGAGGTTGAACACCCTAAAAAGGGTACGTCTATTACACCAAGTCTCGACACGAAGTGAATTTCTTTAGTCGTGCCCTCTCCTTGTAAGTGACACTGAATGTCATAAATCCATTTATACGCTTTTGCGAAATCATGGTTCCGAACATAGTCGGATACCTTACAGATAATGTTGGTTAGGTGACATAGTTACTTAGAAGCTGGCCTGTAGGCCCAAGTTTGCGGGTACGATCCCAGTTTAACTCAGTGGATTTGCATGATGCAAAAAATCGACAGAGCGTCTATGCCGTATGATCATGCGACATGTTAACTGTACCAGAGTGTCTGTTTTGGCGAAGATTGCACTCGCCAAGGCTAAATTCCTAGTAAAATTTTGCATCGTGAAAGCACAGGTGATTCCTGGAGAACACACAGTTTCAATTGCTTTCAAAATTAGAAAAATCAGGTTTGAAAAAAGTACAAAGTGACAAATGAAAATTAATTGCAAGTGATCGAAAAGCAGCACCTTTGTGTTGCCAAATATACAAGTGAAGAATAACTAGATAAATGCTGTTCTTGGTTCGAATAATAAATCCGGATTTGCATAATGCGCTCTAGTTAACTTATGTCTAACGCAGGGGTTGGCAACCTGTGTCACTTGGTGCAATTCTTGGTGGCCCTCTACCTCTATACAAATGTGACAATTTTTGGTCAAAGTTGATAAATTACAAATGAAGCTTATTTAGTAAACATCTTTAAATTATAGAAAGGAAAATTTTTGGAATTATTTTCTAAAGTTTGAAAAAATAGCTCTAACAATAAATAGAAAGCTATTTTAAGTTATTGGGGTCCAGTTCTGGAGATATTTAATTGCTTGAAGAAAAAACTACATCTGTTGTGCTTTCAGCTTTTGGTTCTACATATTTATATGAATAACTATTTTCTCATAAGTGTGGAAAGTATTTTGAGTCTTCAAAGAAGTTGCTTAACAAATTCTTTGCGGACTCAATTCAACATTCAAAATAATGCAAAACATTAGTCACAAATCATAACCCTAATGTTGTGATATAAAATAGAGGTGGAGGGACAAAAGTTTCGCATTTAATATTTAAATTATGTTGAAGGAATACATATATTTTGGGTTCTTTATTTCTTATTTTTTTTAAAAAAAAATAAAGCTTAAAATATATATAATACCAAAGTATATGTAGAATATTATTTTTTCTTGAAGAATATCTATATTTTTATTTTTCTATTTTTTATTAATGCTAATAAATATCTTTAAATAATGTATTATTGACACATATATAATAAAGCCTAAATATTATTGTACATTTTTTGACCTATTCCCCTAACTCTGCATGCATTACCACGGGAATCGAATTGTTTTAAAAAATTCCCTACTGCAGCGTTTCTCAAAATGTGGGGCTCACCTTCCTGCTGGAGGGGTTATAGCCCTACAAGGAGAGTGCGAACATATCAAATATAAAAGATTTTAAAAACAATTAATTTACTGGAATGAAGCAAAACAAAATGCTTTCTGACATAAAAAATACTCATTTAGACTGATATAATTTGTGTATATCATCTGGCGATATATGCCATCAAACATAAAAGCTTCTTCTTCAATTCCTCATTAGCTATCTTTGATCCCATAACCAAAAAAAAATGAACATTTTGTATGATTTGTTATATTCCCATGATGAGAGATTTTCTCATTACGGTTTCTTTTTAAACCTAAATTACTCTTCTTTCCGAGAAAAAACCAAATCCAGACGCAGAATGAAAAAAAGTTTAGAAAGATAAATATTTCATCACTGTTAATATTTTGAAATACTATACATTAGCTGTAGGCAGCAGGATATATTTTCTGACCTTCGAACTTACTGGTACGGTTAGTTTCAACTCCTGTCTTATGGGTTTGTTTTTGATTTAGGGAAGTTGTAAATAATGTATCTTTGTTGAGTTGTTTCCCATGTAAAAGAGTGTTTATGTTATTTGAAAAAGCACAGGGCACTTTGAAGGATTACTTGGGCAAGATTTATTTTTGTGAGTATTCGCAACAAATATAAAGCATAATGAAAAACACCTTTTACACACATTATTTAGAATTAACAGCCATATTATTATATTGAATACCCTTTTTTTTCGGGAGCGGTCACGCGGGACACAGAGTTCACGAAATCATTAATTCTGGCAAAACTGTTTCTTTGAAACCAAAAGCCCTAACACTATCCTCCTGTGTAACAGTTTTCATGGGAACTGAAATATATTTGTCACATGTCTCAATCTTGCATTTGAGGTGTTCTTGTTCTACTAATCCAACATCTCCAGCCGCTGCTAATATTTCCTTGAGTAACGAAAAATAAACCTTAAATCCTCGTTTCTCTTGTTAAATAATTGTCTAGGATGTTTGCCATCCTATTCGTAGACAATAGCATCACAACTACCTTCCTGTGATTTGTGAATAGTCATTGCCAAAGCAAAAGTAAGTGGAAAGGTTTTTGTTTCGTTATTATAGTTTTATTGTTATTGAGTGGTATGGGTGATGTGTGTTTGTGTGTCTGAGGAGTTATTGGCACAGCATCATCGTCAAGATTAAGGCATGCACCAAGATCTCTCGATTTTGTAGCTCGTTTTCGTCCACATAGTTTTGAAAATTTCATCCAAATTCTTATGATGTCATGATTTTCATCTCTCTCTATGTTAAAAAATTTTCCAACAGTGATATTTGATAATCCGTCTGCAACATCTAGGTTGTTTGTTTTTATGTAAGATCTGTTGATAACTAAAATTAATTCGTAAGGCAACCCACCAGTGTTACAAGCTCTCATTTTATGCAGGTTCTGTCTAACAAAATTTTCTTGTTCAGCATTATGACACCCTACGAAAACATCAGATGAAAAAGATATTTTTTTTATTTTCTTTACTGTTTAAAATAGAATGGTTGTACTCATTTACAGAGGGGTTTGTAAATTTAAGTCTAATTCCATCAGGACATACTGATTGAGCTTCTTATTTTGTGATAAATCTTGATTCTATTACAGGTATTTCTTCTTCTGTAAAAATATTTGCATTTCCAATCAAAAATAGAGTTATTGTATTAGTTTAATATCGAAATATAAATGCAAAATTTTAATTTCTCGCATAATTTGACTTTTAAAAATTACATAATCATATTTTAACCGCTACCTTAAACCATTAATATGTTTCTTATTTTGCAAAACTGGTGATAAGTTTTAAATAATTATTTTTTAAAAAAAATCAAGTAACTATTAAATATGCAGAAATTTTATTTTCATAATATATATTTTCAATTCGCTATAAAATTACTCGGTAAGTTAGCGAATTACGAGTTCCATCGTCAATAGCTTTGTAGCGCGACATAAACATAATTCTCAATCACTCACTCGGTAAGCTGGCTTTCGTACTGCACTGCAATTTGCAAGGAAAAACAACTTTTACAGAATAAAGAATCATGAGCATGTCGGTGACACGAACCCATAAGATTTACCCTTTCCAAAAAGTGTCCAACGCGGCTAAAGAAGTTTTCACTTCAATGAAAATCTATAGAAACCTTTAAAAAATCCGATTTAAAATGAAATTTACCTGCAGAGCGGGTGTCTATTATAAAGCTGAGACAACTTGGTGACACATTGAGGAAACTTGAGATACATGCATTTCATGTCACTGGAAACGACGCCTAGAAACCCTGAAATTATATTTAAAATACATCAGATGACTTCTTTGAAACATTAATTAACTTCTATAATAAACTCGCTGAAAATGAATACAGGAAAAACTATGGTAAATCAAACAACAGCAAATATTGTAAAGGTTTTTAATATTGGTTCATTTTATCATGTCACTCATATCAAACAGCATTTGAGTTTTCCGAATACGCAATGCTTTACCTTTGGTGTCGCTTCAATAAATAGTAGTGAAAAAATAAATTATTCAGTTTTTATTGGAAAATAAAGTATGACTTCTTCTGATTCCAATGTAGTAAGAAAGAGAGAGAGAGAGAACCTAAATTTTATTCGTACAAAATTAGAAATAATAAAGCAATTCATATCGCGGTATAGTGATATCAATTACTTAAGGTATCCGACTACTTTCGGAACCGTGATTTTAATAAAAGCGCATAAATGGATTTTTATGATATTTAGTGTCACATAGATTAGAATACATGTATAAAATTTTTTCAGGGCATTCTGACAATAAAAATTATTTAAATACAATATTTCTGCTAAAAGTTAACTTATAATAACCTTTTTTCCAAATGTTCTCCTTTTGTGAAAAATACTTCTATTATAATATTTTGCCTGTATATAGCTCAGTTCTCTGTGCAGATGCTCAACGTTCAGTTTTGAAAAATTCACATTATTTTCAGAGTTACCACCAATTGAAACAATTATCGTTGTGTTTTTCTTAAAATTTTTCCCCTCTGCTGTCATAAAACATTCATAAACCCACTTCTAAGTTATATATTTCAAAATTTCTAGTTGAGCCTCTGTACAGATGTCTGAGCTATAAACAGGTAAAATATTATTATAATAGAAGCATTTTTCACAAAAGGAGAATATTTTGAAAATTGTTTATTCTATGTTATTTTTTTTTGTCAAAATATTTTATTTACCTAATTTTTTATTGTAATACTATTCTGAAAACAATTTTATATACATTTTCTAATCTAACAAGGAGAGGGAACGACTAAGGAAATTCATTTCAGGTCGAGACTTGATGTACTAGTAGTACTCCTTTAGGGTGTTCAACCCTTAATGTAATTCCGTCGAATGGCTAGTCAATTCGGAGAAAACAGCTTTCGAAATTCATGCTTAGCTTTTATACAATAAAGTTTCAGTTTGTTTCACCAGCTCAGTAGCTCGATTGGTAAATCGTTTTCCTTTAATGCGGTTGGATCCGAGTTCGAGTCACGCGAAAAACTTTTTTCTTTCAATTCCTTTAATTATTTTTTAAAATTAAATAAATTTATTTATTAAAGGTTTATTAAATATTGAATGGTATTTATGTAATTATTTTGTATTTTTTAAATTAAAAAAATAAGTACATAAATTTATTATTTAAATTTATTATTAATTAAAATTACTTAAAATTAATTGCTGATTAAAATTATTTAAAATTAATTATTAATTAAAATTAAAACAAATTGATTATTAATTAAAATTACTAAAAAAATTTATTGATTAAAATTACTTAAAATTATTATTAATCAAAATACTTTAAAAGTATTATTTACTAAAATTATTTAAAAATATTTTAATTAAAATGAATTATTCATTAAAAAATTATTTAAAATTAAATATTTTTAAAGTAATTAATTTGTTTATTTAAAAGTAATTAATTGATGTTAATTTAAAATATGTAATTAATATTAATTAAAATAATTTATAAATATTAATTAACATAATCATTTTATATTAATTAAAATAATTAATTAATATTAATTACAATTCATTGATTACCATTAATTAAAAATATTAAAATTATTTAAATATAATTATTAAAATTATTAAATATTTTTTTAAAAAATTAAATAGATTTATTTGAAAAGCACTTACAAAGTATATCATATAATTATGAAATAGTTAATTTAATATATTAATAATAAAATAAATTTTATAAATTATTGTATATATATATATATATATATATATATATATATATATATATATATATATATATATATATATATATATATATATATATATATATATATATATACAATATTTCATACATAGTATATTGTATCATTATAAATATATTATATTATATCATTATAAACTATCACATTATAAATCTATTTATAATTAATTTTTATGTAAAATATCATTTAATATTTATTATATATTTTATTATAAATATTATTTATTTATATAAAAATTTATTTATCAAACATTATATAAATATTCATATATTTACAGTAATTTTTTTACTGTATAAAATGCAAACTAATTACGTAGAATATTATTTAATATTTAATAAACCTTTCATAAATAAATTTATTTATTTAAAAAAATAATTAAAGGAATTCAAAGAAAAATGTTTTACGCGTGATTCGAACTCGGATCCAACCACATTGAAGGCAGATGTTTTACCAATCAAACCACTGAGCCGGTAAAAAATATTGAAACTTAATTGTATAAAAGCTAACTATGAATTTTAAACGCTGTTTTTTCCGAATTGACTGGCCATTCCACGGAATTACATTAAGGGTTGAACACCCTAAAGGAGTACGTCTATTAGACCAAGTCTCGACCTGAAGTGAATTTCCTTAGTCGAGCCCTCTCTTTGTAAGTGACACTAAATATCATAAATCCATTTATAGGAATTGCAAAATCACGGTACCGAACATAGTCGGGTACCTTAAAGATAATGTTGGTTGGGTGACATAGTTACTTAGAAGCTGGCCTGTAGGCCCAAGTTTGCGGGTACGATCCCAGCTCAACTCAGTGGATTTGCATGATGCAAAAAATCGACAGAGCGTCTATGCCGTATGATCATGCGACATGTTAGCTGTACTTAGAGTGCCTGTTTGGCTTGAGTGCACTCGCCAGAATAAATTCCTAGTAAAATTTTGCATCGTGAAAGCACAGGTGATTCCTGGAGAACACACAGCTTCAATTGCTTTCAAATTCAGAAAAATCAGGTTTGAAAAAAGTACAAGGTGACAAATGAAATTTAATTGCAAGTGATCTAAAAGTAGCACCTTTGTGTTGCCAAATATACAAGTGAAGAATAACTAGATAAATGCTGTTCTAGTTTCGAATTATAAATCCGGATTTGCATAATGCGCTCTAGTTAACTTATGTCTAACGCAGGGGTTGGCAACCTGTGTCACTTGGTGCAATTCTTAGTGGCCCTCTACACCTCTATACAAATGTGACAATTTTTAAATAAAATTGATAAATTACAAATGAAGCTTATTGAAATAACATCTTCAGAACTATAGAAAAGAAAATTTTCGGAATTATTTTCTAAAGTTTGAAAAAATAGCTCTAACGATAAATAGAAAGCTATTTTAAGTTATTGGTGTCCAGTCCTGGAGATATTTAATTGCTTGAAGAAAAAACTACATCTGTTGTGCTTTCAGCTTTTGGTTCTACATATTTATATGAATAACTATTTTCTCATAAGTGTGAAAAGTATTATGCGTCTGCAAAGAAGTTGCTCTTAACAAATTCTTTGCGGACTCAATTCAACATACAAAATGATACAAAACATTAGTCACAAATCATAACCCTAATGTTGTGATATAAAATAGAGGTGGAGGGACAAAAGTTTCGCATTAAATAATTTAATTATGTTGAAGGAATACATATATTTTGTGTTCTTTATTTCTTATTTTTTTAAAAAAAAATAAAGCTTAAAATATGTATACCAAAGTATATGTAGAATATTATTTTTTTCTTAGAAAGAATAACTATATTTTATTTTTATTTTTATGCTAATAAATATCTTTAAATAATGTATTATTAATATATATAATAAAGCCCTAAATGTGTGAGTACAATTTTGACCTCTATTCCCTAACTCTGCATGCATTAATTACCACGGGAATCGAATTATTTGAAATATTCCCTACTGCAGCGTTTTTCAAAATGTGGGGCTCACCTCCCTGGGGGAGGGGTGATAGCCCTACAAGGAGGGTGCGAACATATAAAATATAAACGATTTTAAAAACAATTAATTTACTGGAATGAAGTAAAACAAAATGCTTTCTGACATTATTAAAAATACTCATTTAGACTGATATAATTTGTGTATATCATCTGGCGATATATGCCATTAAACATAAAAGCTTCTTTTTCAATTCCTCATTAGCTATCTTTGATCCCATAACCAAAAAAATGAAAATTTTGTATGATTTGCTATAATCCCATGATGAGAGATTTTCTCATTACGTTTTAAATTTTTAAATTTTTTTTTCCGGGGAAAAAACCAAACGGGCAGAATAAAAAAAGTTTAGAAAGATAAATATTTCACCTTTTAAATATTTTAAAATATTATAATTAGCTGTGGGCAGCAGGATATATTTTTGACCTTCGAATTTACTGGAGGTTAGTTTCAACCCGTCTTAGGGTTTTTTTTTTGATTTGGGGGAAGTTGTAAATTATCTTTGTTGAGTTGCCCCATGTAAAAGTGTTTATGTTATTTGGAAAGCCCGGGCACTTTGAAGGATTTGGGGAAGATTTATTTTTGTGAGTATTCCAAAAATATAAAGCATAATGAAAAACACCTTTTTCAACATTATTTAAATAACAACCATATTAATTTTTTGAATAACCCTTTTTTTTGGGGGCGGTCACCCGGAAAAAGGGGGTTCAAAATCTTAATTCTAAAACTTTTTTTTGAAACCAAAAGCCCTAAAACTACCCCCTCCTGTGAAACTTTTCATGGGAACTGAAATATTTTTTGTAAACAGTCTCAATTTTTTTTTTGGGAGGGAAAACTTTTTTTTAAAAACAAATATTTGTTTTAACTGGTTTGGGGGGGTGACAATTTTTTTTCCCTTATTTTTCTTTTATTTTTTAAAAGTGATTTTGATTGCCTTGTTGTTAAATTTTATTAAATAAAATTATATATATATAAAATTATATATATATATATATATATATATATATATATATATATATATAAAAAAAAGAAAGGCATCTGTGATCTACATTGATGGAAATTGAAACTGATCAAAAAAAGGGAAGAACCTGCTGAAATAATGCAAAAAAATTTATGAAAGCAAAAGAAAACCGAAAAGAGATGAATATGAAACTATAGAAAAATTTCCAAATGCTACCTTTAGAACCCCAAATTACCCTAAACTATGAAGCCATACGAGTACTATAAGATACACTTCGCCATGTCAAAAACATACTAGCACAAGCAAATGTTCAACATGAAATTTGTCGATCATCAAAGGACAGTAAAACTACAATAACTTGGAGCAAAATATGACAGTTTGTTGAAAATAGCATTCCTATAATGTTAGTGGGGTTCCTTTTTTGACCCGCACTTTTTAAAAACATTTTAGTTCGTTTTTGGTTTTTTTTCTAAAACTATCAAAAAAAATTAAAAAGTTTTTTTGGGAAATGGGGCAAGTATAAGTTCTTTAATTAAATTATTTTTTGGGAATCACGTTTTTTTGTCGTGTCAATAAAAATAATTTTAAAAAAAATTGGGGGTGACTCAATCACTACGCGTTTATTAACGTTATTATCGAGCATGCTCCCCCGGTAAAACATTTTGAAGTTTTCCCACTTTAAATTTTAAAAAATAAAAATTTATTCTTCATTGAAATTTTATTGTATTTTATATTATTTAATTTTTAGTTCTAAATCTGATTATGTGAGGCTTAAAATTACGTTGGGTTTTAAACAAATTAAAAATAGGATTCATTTTAAAATATTTTATATTTTCTTAAACATTTGCATTTGGGTTTTTTCTCCCCGGAAAAAAAAAGTTTTAGTTTTTTAAAAAATGAAATGTGCTAAAAAGACTTCAGAAGATACATTTAAGTAAAAAACGGGAAGGTATTTTTATAACTAATTTATTAATTTAAATTAAGAGCAAGTTTTAAAAAATATTTCCCTTAAAAGTTTTTCTTGCAGAGGAAAGTTTTTCAAAAAAATTTTCGATTAGAAATTGACACTGTGAGTTTTTTTATATTTGGCTTATCTATACTTTTTTTTTCAAAGCAGCTACCCATTTTTTCAATCTGTTCCAAATTTAAAAAATTGGAAAAAAAAAATAAAATATATATTACTTAAAAAATAACATATATAAAATTTAATATATTAAAATTCCCTTTTTAATTTGTACGGTTTATAATTAAGATCGTATTGTAGCCTTAGCGTCAAAATGCATTATTATTGTATAAGGAGCAATAAATTTTATGATTGAAAAGTGAGTCGCCACTGTTGAAAGTTTGAGAAGCACTGCCCTACTGTCTGGTACCCTGGATTATATTGGTAGACTGGTTTGGCACATCACAGCTGCATGGTTGAATCTGGGCTGGCAACTCACTTCAGTAAGAAAAACGTTTTTTTAGTACAATATTCGGTTATATTAAAAATTCAGCTCCATTTTTAATGATTTCACTGGAGTATATCAATGTCACATAAATAAACTAATACTTAATGTAAAAAACAAATATGAATCATATCAATTTTATTACTCCTTTTTATTTATAGCTACAGATTCTTAAAATATTTCATCTTTTTTTCAGTGACTCTTATCACGTATAATGATGTATAGGCACCAAATTATTAAATATTTTACATTAATACGAATGTGTTGCAAAAATGCAATCATAGTTATAGGGACTGTGTGGGATAAATACGTTTGCATGTTTCTTATCTGTTATCACAAAATTCAATTTTCAATTAACCCTTACGCATTCGACTTTGATTCTACCATAGAAATTTAATTAGAAACCGATTGCGGAAGGAAACTATTAGTGAGGAAGTTAAAAACATATTCATAATCAGGCTAAGATGCCTAATGACCTGTTGGTCAATGGCCTGGCATTTGATAAATAAGTAATAAATATTCATAATTAGATACATTATAATGCGTTAACGGAATTAAGTAAAATATTTATTGATTAATGAGGAAGAAAAAAACATATTCATAATTTGATGCATTATAATGCGTAAACGGAAATAAGTAAAAAATTGATTGATAACACTGGAAAAGAAAGTATCATTAAAGAGAAAACATTGTTCAATTCCTACTATTAGCTCGCACTTTCTATATATTCATTTATTTATATATTTGTATATTTATTTATTTATCTTGGTGGGATTTTGAATCGTTAATAAAATACATTTTAAAGCACTGAATTGAGCTGAAATTTTATGTACAGGATCATTTTGGATGACAATATAATAATTTAATTTGAATTAATAAAAATTATTTGATTAAAACTAATTATTTAAAGAAATACAAATACAGCCACGCTGGCGATATAGCGACCATTTTGGCGACTTGTGTCAAAACTTGAAAAGGTTTTTCCTCACGTGTTAAAGCATTTAGTTGGACTAAAATTAAAAGGATAATACAATACTTTAATGATAATTAAAAAAACTAATTACCACTTAATGTTGTTATTCTGTCCTATGTATATACATATTTATACTAATTGTAGCTATTTAATAAAACGTAGCTAAAATAAGATTTTTCTTTGCTGACCTAAGTAGGAATTGACTTAAAAATTATTTTTTATATTACTTGTTTTTTAATAAAGATTCTTATGACTATTGTAGCTTTGAATACATTTTTGTGCTAAAAAGAGACCATATATATATATATATATATATATATATATAATTATGATTTATATCCTTTGGTTAGGGTGATAGACATTTTTATATATTAATTGCAACCTATATGTCTCGCATTAAAATAAAATCTTGGATTAAGTTGAAAAAATCTTAAATTTCAATTAAAACAATCAAGTTTTTAACAAATAATTATTTTATTTAAACTATTACTAGAATTTACTTTTACCCTGCAAAATTTCATCATCAATGAAATCTTTACTATACAAACTTAAAGAAAATTCATGAAAGAAACAAAGTTTGTATAAATTCTATTTCTATCACTTTTTTTCCTCCTTAAATAAAAAAATGATAAAATGGAACGAAATAATTTCTTGTTTAGAATACGATTTATGAAATTTGCTTTGAAAATGTTTTCTTTATATTTATAAACTAACTAAAAGTTATGTACCTTTTGTGACTCATTTGATGGAATGGATTCATAAAAAAGCTGAATATGATGATTTTTTTTAGAAAAAGGAAATATAAATATTATAAGGTTAAGTAAGCAATCGACTTTCAAAATATAAGTTCAAAAAATTGTTAAGGGCTTTTTTCTCAGAATTTTATTCAAGTTGTTTCTTTTTTATGGTGATTCTTTAGAAGAATTAGTTTTTGGATAATATAATAAAAAACTTTGAAACGTATAACTTAAGTTTTTAAAATGATCCTTTAAAATAAACCTCTTGTTATATCATTTCTAGATATTGTGACATCCAATTTTTATTTATTTATTTTTGAACTTTTGGCGATGACACCAGGTCTTCCAGTAAAGAGCAGACTTTAATATTTTTTTTTCTTTTTATACATAAAAAAACTATGCAAAATTTTCTTGAATTTCTTAAGTGTTCTCTTTCCAACATATTTTACTTGTAGAACGAGAGTAGAACGTAGAGTCGTAGTATTCAATCTAAAACAGATTTCAAGTGATTGACAATACAATAAATAATTTCTAGTATATTTGTAATTCTCGAAAAAAGACATTCCATTTCAATTAATTACTCCTGCAATTGTAGTACTAGTAGTTTCTAGGATTAAATGTGTTTAGTTCCGGAACGTTAAATTTTTTCCATTCAAAATATTTCGAAAACAGGATTGCTTATATTCAATGGAATAGCAAACTAGAATTTAAAGTTTTTTTTATAGTCTAGAATATAGTGACGAGCAAAACATTTTAGGAGAGAGCCGGAAAAAAATGTTGGATATGTAAAATATTTTATAATAAAAAAAATGAAATAAAAATTAAAATAATCCACTTTGAAATTTCTTTAGCATTATTGCGAATAGAAAAAAAATTGCGATTCTGTACAATCCTTGTTCTTCAACAACTTTCACTAAAATATGTAAAACAAATATTTTTTTTAACAAAATCTTGTGATAAATATATTTTAATAGGTTTTTTCTATATGTTTATTTAGACGAATTACATTTCTGTACTAGCAAAATTTTTTAAATCAAATTCTATCTAAATTATCACACTTATATTTTGCATATGCAAAATAATGGTAATAAAAATCAAATTTCTGTGCAAATTTTTGCATATGAAAGAATTTGAATGTTCTAATAAATGAATTTTTTAACGTTTCAAAATTTAAAGTCTCATTTTATTATTTTTAATGAGAGAATTGGATAAATCATCCGGGGGGGGAGCAGTTTGCAACTTATTTGTCTAGAAAACCTTCAAAACATTTTTATTCTGAACAGTTTTGACACAATTAAGTTTTTCTCAATAATAATACTAAGGATTTAAATTATTACTAAAACTCAATGGAAAGATGTGAATATCTGTAACAAATCAAGTGTTGTTACAAATAATATTACAATCCATACTTATATAAATCGTGTCATTTTAAATGCCTGTAAATTAATACTTTAAAAAAATTAGCTTTACTTACCTATCACTAGTACAACACTTAAGAGTTTCATCTTCTTTTGATGTTCTAGCTTCAACTGCAATCTTAAAATAATTCTCGAGGTATAAAAAAGAATGATAGAAGGGCAATGAACTTTCCTAATTAGTGAAATGAATTAATCGGTCGTTGAGGATATTGTATGGAATACTTCGCCCAATTGGGATCTAATCTCCTTCACGCGCGCGGTTCAGGATTTCCTATTGCCCAGTGGAAATAAAAAAAATGTGAAATGAATATATATATATATATATATATATATATATATATATATATATATATATATATATATATATATATATATATATATATATATATACAGTATTTAATAAATAAATTTCTTTCACAAGTGCAAAAGAAAAGCATTTTCAACGACCTTTAACGGATTTATCAGTCATTGAGGATAACTGTTCGGAGCTCCTCTTTTTGCCGGGATCTAAAGAATTTCTAATATTCAATGTAAGTTAGAGTATTTGACTACTTTATCGAATTAGAATGATCAGGAGACAGATATCATGAAAAGAATAATAGTCAGCTTTGAGTTTCTATTCATCATTTTTTAATACTTTTTTTCAGCAATCAACAGATGGTCAATCTCAAGAGTCTTTACAAGTAACACTCGACTTTTTTCGGATTTACGTTTCTGATATTGAGAAAGTTAAAGAATTTGTATTCCTGAAATGTTTAACGATTTATTTCAATACATTTATGCTATAGTAGAGGAAATCTATTCCACATTAAGAGGCTTAATTCATTATAAATCAGTTATGTCTTCATTTTAATATGAAATTTTACTGATAAGGCTGAAGAGGTATACGACTACGTTCAGACCCGTGATTTTGAAAAAGCGTATACATGGATAATATTTACGATATTTAGTGTCACTTAGATTAGAATATATATATATAGAATTGTTTTAAGAATATTATTAAGCTAACAAATTATCTAAATACACTACTTTGACAAAAATGAACATAGAATGATATATTTTCAAAACATTCTCCTATTTTGAAAAATGCCTCTACAATAATAATATTTTTACTGTACATAACTTAGACCTCTGCAAAGAGCCTGAACTTGGATTTTTGAAATGTATAACTTAGAAGTGTATTGATCCATATTTTAATACAACAGAGATGATACATTTTAAGAAAAGAAGCCAATAATTATTTCAATTGGTAGTAACTCTGAAAATAACGTGAATGTTTCAAAAGTCTTAATTCAGGCCCTCTGGAGAAGTTTTTACTTTATATAAGCACACACACACACACAAAATATTATTGTTATAGAATCATTTTTAAAAAAAAGGAGGACGTTTGGAAAAAAGGTTATTCTATGATAAAGTTTTGCCAAAATATTGCATTTAAAATATTTTTTTGTCATAACACATTCTTAAATCATTAAAATATATATAAAACCGGGAACCTAAATATAAAGATATTATCCATTTATACTCTTTTGCAAAATCACGGTTCCGAAAGTTGTCGGATACTGTAAAATTTATTAATTAACTTTTGCTATTAAATTCGTAAGTCCTTTAAATGGCATAAAATATGAATAAAAAATTATCAGTGACTTAAAAGATGAAAAAATTACGGATTGAAATTAAATTTTGGTAAATATAAATTTTTACAAAGGCAAATTGAATTTTTAGTTCATATTATTAAAAATAGTAAACTTTCCCCTTCCTTTTCTAAAACTAAATCAGTTGTTCATTACCCAGGACCTAAAACAAATAAGGATGTTCATCGCTTTTTTTAGGCCTCTCGTGAGTTTATCCCTGCTTACTCTGTCACTGCTAAGCCACTTAGTGATCTTCTACGAAACGATATTCCCTTCCACTTTGATATAAAACAAAAAGCTTCCATTGACAATTTTAATCGTTTGTTCTGTCATAAGCCTGTCTAAGATACTTATATATTGACAAAATTGTGAAACTGAAATACGCACTTATGCATCAATTGATGGACTTGCTGCTGTTGTATTACAAAGATCCCCGTTGATAATTTTTTACATTCAGTATATGTCATGTCTAGTAAAACATTCAAGACCGAGTTCAAATATACTAGCTCCCAACTGGAAGTTTTAGCCGTCACAGAAGTTCTCAAAAAAACTAAAGAGTACATTTTGGAATGCCTTTCAAAATTATTACTGATTGTAAGGCATTTAGAAAAACTAAAAGTAAAAAAGATCTAAATTCCCAGATTGTGCTCTGAGATTTGACTTTACAAGACTCTAATTACACCTTTTTGCTTCGATCTGGCTCACAAAGGGCGCAGGTTGACGCTTTAAGTAGAATTCAGGTTTTAACAAATCAGTGTACTGATTCTATTGTGCAATGGATAAATAAATCTCAAGAATTAGACCCACACACATTATTTCCATAAATCCCTTTTTCAAGGTGATCTATATGATGATTAGTGCATTAAAAATGGTAAAGTACATAAACTTATAGACGGTGTCGATGTTCGTATTATTCCCGAAGAAAAGGCATTATCCCATTTTCAAAAATACTCATGACAAAGAACACTTTTTCGTTAAAAGAACTCTTGAATGCATAAAAAATAATTATTTTATACCTCAAATTCATTCAAAACTTGAAAAATACCTTTCTAATTGTGATATTTCTTTAAAAAATCTAGTAAACTAGAAGGTTTTCTCCATCCTCATGCTAAAGATTATTTCCCTTTAAATACCTACCATATTAAACATCTCTTTGGCGATATCTAATAAAAACTACAAATTCATTTTGGCTGCACTGATTCTTTCACCAAATTCGTTTGGTCCCTGTCCCACTAAAACTACATCTTTTCTGAAGCTATAAAAAAATTGGACATCCAAAAAGCTACTTTTGGAAATCCTAGTCATATCATCACTGATCATTGAAAATAGACTGCCAATTAATAATAAAGCATATAATTGATGAACATAGCTTTTATTTTTTTCTATGAAAATTATGCTTATTTAACTGAATACATCAATGTTTGTAACATTTAAAACAACCTTTTTTAAAAATAAATAAATAAATGTGCATTGAAGCACAGTTTTCAGAATGAGGGGCTAAGACCCTGTTCGTGTCACTCCGCAGTGCGCGAAATAAGTTACATAAAAAAACTGTTTTAATAGTTGATTATATATACACCAGTGCTTCTCAAACTTTCAATACTGGCGCCCCCCTTTTCAATCACAATTTTTATCGCGCCCCTTATACATTAATAAATTACTGAATGCAATAATAATGCACTTTGACGCTAAAGCTTCAATACACACGATCTTAATTATAAACCGTACAAATTAATAACATAAGTATTAAATTTTGTATGTTACTTTTAAGCACAAAAAAAATTAAGTAATAGGATAATTATTCTGTTATTTTTCCCTTCTCTAATTTTTAAATTGGAACATATTGCAAAATGTAGTGGCTGCTTAGAAGACAAAATATAGATATCAGCTAAATATAGAAAAAGAACTCAGAGGGTCAATTTCTAAAAAACTTTGAAAAACTTTGCTCTGCAAGACAAGCCCATGGAAGTCGCTAATACTTATTAAACTTGTTCTTAATTCAGTATTAATAAGATAAGTATTACATTTTTTATATATGTTACTCTTAAGTAATATATATTTTAAGTAAATTATATATACTTTTAAGTAATAGGTTAATTATGTTATTTTTCTTTCTCTAATTTTTAAATTGAAACATATTGAGAAATAATATTTAATTAAAGATTTATTTCCTTCAAGATCCATTTCTAAAAGTACAAATGTCATTAAAAATAGCCTAATCTATGTTGCTCTTTATCATATCCATTACATTTGGCATTCTCGCGAACGTTCACGTGAGTCTAGGCAACCTAACGGACGTCTGCACAAAACATGTAAAAATGCTGTACCTCGTACAATTCTAGTCAGTCTTGGCCGAATCGATTAGCTACTGAATCTCTCTTGAATGTACATTTCATAATTCACGCGTTAATTGTAATTCACGGTATTAAGTATTTACGGCACTGGATTAAAACAAAATCATAGATATATTTTTAAATCGCAGCGAGCATTCGACGATAATAAAACATCAACAAGTACACAGACGAGGGCAAATTGATAGCAAGTTACGAATGGGTTAGGAATCCATTTCAAAATACTTCAGAAGGGCTCTCAACTGCCGAAAAAGAGATCTTCATAGATTTCACATCCAGTGATGAAATTAAAGGGCAATTTTGTAATAAATCACTCTTTGAATTTTGGATAGAGGTGGATGCTGAATTTTCTGCACTGAAAACAAAAGCATTTCGTATACTATTACCATTTTTAACATCATACCTTTGTGAATCCTGATTTCTGCGATGGCTACTTTGAAGACAAAATATAGATCTGAGCTAAATATCAAAAAATAACTCTGAGTGTCAATTTCTAATTTTTAGCCTTCCTTTGAAAAACTTTGCTCTGCAAGACAAGCCCATGGGGAAGTCACTGATAATTATTAAACTTGTTATACTGGCTGAAGTACCCACTCTTAACACGAGTTTATTTTTTTAAAAAATGATAATACATTATTCTTGATATAATAGCTTAATTGTAAGGAGAGTAAAACCAAGTGAATGACAATGTATACAAAAATGCAAAATGATTTATTGAAATGAATACTCATATTATAAACGGTTTTGAATGAACTGTAATTTTAAGCCTCGCAGAATTAGCATTTAGAATAAATGTGAAGTAATAAAAAAAGAATATAAAATTCAATGAATAACAATTGTGGTTTTTTAATCTTTAAACGAGAAAACTTCAAAATGTTTTAGCCGGGATCAGGTGTGCACTCGATACTAAGGTTAATGGTCCGGGGATGACTAATTTTTTTTTTATAATTATTTTCAATATACAAGATAAAAATCACAATTTCAGTGAATAATTTAACTAGAAAAAATATACTTACCTATTTCTAGGTTTTTTTTTCTTTTTGTCTTTCATAATTTGGAAAATACCCAATAAAACAACTAAATTGTTCCAAATGTGCATGATCTTAATAAAGGACACAAACCCACAGACATTTTTTGCTAGCATTACAGGATAGTTTTTTTGAAGCAAAACTGTCCATTTTGTTCACGCTTTGTAATTTTAATGTCCTTTGATGATCGACAAATATCCTGTTAAATTTTTTCTTGCTTGTGTCTTTTTGACAGGGCGAAGTGCATTTTGCGGTACATTTATGGCTTCATATTTTCTTGATTAAGTTCGTTCTTAATGTAGCTATTGAAAAATTTCCTTTCGTTTCATGCTTATTGCTTTTCTCAAATTTACTTTCCTAACATGATTAATATGCATTATTTCATCAAGTGTTTCCCTTGTTTGATCAGCTTCAATTACCTTTCAGAGTCACAGATGACCAATTTTTTTTATATTCTGCTCATTTACATTTATAAACCATAATCATTACAACATCACAATTAAAACCACTAAGTTATTCATGAGGAAAATGAAGCATGTTCAAGAAAATATTTGACAAATAGTGGTCGTGCCGGGACTCGGTCTAAACAGGTACCTTAAGATTCTAAAAACGTTTCACCCCAAAAGGGATATGTTATCAATTCATTTTAGCTCCCATTAAGACTGTCATTTTAGAGGATTCTCTGTCAAGGTCATTGGTAACAAATAAACAGTTTTCCCAGAATTAACGATTTTTGTATTATATGTTTCAGTACACTCATAAAAAATAAATCTTGGCCAATTAATCATTCAAAGTGCTCAATATGCTTATCCATGTATCATAAAACTCTTTCACACTGTGAAAAAAAAGCGCAACAGAATTACATAATTTACAACTTCCCTAAAAAAAGGGATGCAGATAACCATACAAGTAAGTTCGAAAGTTAGCAAAAGTAATATTTTAGGTTAAAAGAAACGTAATAAAAAAATCTCTCATCGTAGGATTACAGCAAAGCAAACAAAATATTTTTTTTTTATTCAGTTATAGGATCAAAGATAGCTAATGAGCGTTCAAAGTAGAATCTTTTATTTTTGATGACCTTTTTTCACCAGATGATATATATAAATCATATCAATGCAAATCTGTATTTTTTATTATATCAGAAAGTATTTTGTCTTTTTTCATTCCAGTAAATTAATTTTTTTAACCTTTTATTTTCGATATGTTCGCGCCCCCTTGAGCGTTATCGCGCCAAGTACTATTGAGAAACACTGATATACACTTATCTCTTGCATTATTAATGCCCACATTTTTAAATTTTTAGAGTACCAGCACATCACGCACTTTAAAAAGGAAATTGATTTTTAGATTGCAGTTTTAAGAAATAGTGCATACTTCTCAGAATCAAAAATTGCTAACACTCATATGTGCATTGATAAAATAAACGTAAAACATGACAAATGAAATTGACAAAGTGTCCATTTCTTTTCTTTTATTTTTTTAATATTTAAATTTACATTTTTTTAAAAAAAATAAACAAATATTATCAGTTTTTTATATTTTTGAAAACTTTTATGCAGCTATTTCTTTAAAAACTGATTAATAGTGTTTATATTTATTTTAACATTTAAAACTCTCTGTTTTTTAAAAAATATATAAAGATTACTAGTTATATTTGTCAAAGATAATATGCAGCTATTTCATAAAAAAGGTTTAATTATGTTTTGTTCATTATTTTACATATGTGTGTAGCATAGTTTCATAAACATTAATAAAGAAAAAGTGACAATTTTATGAACATGACAGAAATATTTGTTTAAAAATAGGCAAAAAGTAATAGACCCTCAATCTAAACAGAAGAATATTCACATCATATCTAGATTTCAAGTAAAGGATACATACATGAATGATATTTACTTTATTTGTTTAATATTTATAATATATAAACTAAAATCTACTATATGCATTATTTCATAAAACATTAGCATACATGACTGATATTTACATGCATTGTTTATTATTTATAATATAAACTAAAATGTATTACATGCATTGTTTCTAAAAGATAGAAAACATAAATGATATATCCACACGTTGAAAAACCGTCAACGATAAATGGAAAATTGGGTTAAAACACACCACAAGGTCCATGAACTATTGTAGTTTTGACAACGTAATGAAACTATCAATGATTTATAAGTTTGGAAGTTAAAATAACATTAACAAAGAAAAAGTAACATTTTTATAATATGTGTGTTATAAAAAAAAAAAAATAAGTGCCATCAATCCAACTGAAGAATACTCATAACATCTTAAATGTTTTCCAATGAACAACAAAAATCTATTCATCACTGAAATTTTTGAAACATTTTACAACTTTGCATTTTTGCTTCCCCGGAAATGGAAATGTACATTTAAAAAAATAGATTTATGTATGAAAAAACACAAAAAATAGAAATTTTCAAAATAACAAAACTATTTTAAATGAATTTAACCGTATTACGTTTCTGTTTAAGGGGATGGTGGACAATTAAAACTAATTGCTTAAATTCTTAGTTTAATTAGCTGAATTTGGAACCAATATATTAAATAATTATTGTATTTGACAATTTAAATATATTAAAAAACTATTATAAACTGATTTTTTTGAAAAAATTAAATTTTTAAAACAATTTTAAAACTGATCCTAACGCATTAGTTTCTTAAGGTATGTACATATTTTTTCTTTTGTATATAGATGAACTACAGCAAAATATATCTGTGCATGTATTTTAAAATCAGAGTTTCTATACTATATGAAATATATTTTTCACCAATTATCACACATTCAAGGTATTCAAAACAACAAAAAATATGATTCGTTAATTTTCTTAGAAAACCAATGCATACATTTGTGAATTGTATCAACTTTCATAAGTTGTGAAACTTTAAAGAGATATTACCTAATTTGAAACGCATGGAGCCTTTTACGTAACAATAAAAAGGGAAAATTTACGAAAGAAGAATAGTACTTTTTTTCAGAATTATAGCAAATATATTTTTTAGTATATAATGGTCAGAGAAAAGTTAGGCCCCTTTTTAACCACTTGTGTATTGTGAAAAGACCCAAGATTATAGTCTCATAGTAAAGTATGTTCTCATAAATAAACTGGTAGTATAAGTAAATGGTTCTCAAACATTTAGAGGCCGTGGTAGTGTAGCGGACTGGACCGGCGTGTCATAAGTTCGAGCCCAGTACCACTAAAGACCTGCCGTGTAGGGCAGCGATGCACGTTAAATCTGTCGAAAGTTGAATAGTCATCTCGTGATGTGGTAGTTAAGGGAGGGGAGCCAGTTCAGGTGTCATCCTCGTAATTGACCATGTTTCAAAATTACAAGGTCCATCACCAAAATCCCTGGTGTATCTGAATAGTGTGACGTTAGTATTCACTCACTCACTCAACCAAACTTTTTATTACCTCGGACTGTTCAACGCTTGATAATTTTATCACGATCTACTGAGGGTTGGGCGTTGATTGTTTATATTTTGATAGTTTTGATTAAATAATTTTAATTTAATTGTATTTAAATATACTTCTGAATAAAGTACAGTTAAAGCAAATAAAAGATTATCCGTTCTTATGACCGCACGATAGAAATGATAACTTCAATTTTTGTAATGTTATTTCAGTGATTAGTTAGGTGAATAAAAACAAGGGGATATTATATTAGTATTGTCATATGAAATTATTTAATCATGTGTCTGTAGTCATAAAGTAATATTTTTTCTAAATATACATATTTATCAATTAATTACATTCTAAAAGAAAACAATAGGTTTATGGTAACTGAAATAGATTAAAAATACTTTAGAATCAAAATCATTTAAATATGAAAAAAGAACTCCGTCAAGCATTGTTCCATACTTTTACATGCTTTAATTTAGATCATTTGATATAATTAAATTGAATTTTGATTTTTTTAAAAATCTACTAAAGGCTTTGATTTGTCTTGAAAAATGTACATTAAAATCCCCACTTAGATAATAGGCATTTTGTTCAGAAGAGTTGATCCGGCTTGAGTGTAGGCAACTAAATTTTTGTAAATGAATTAGATAATTTTCTTTACACTTTGATTAATATAAATAGTAACCATTAGAATTATTTGTTCATTATCTGCTCTACATTTCGATGCACACATTTCTCCGATACATGACTTATTAGACCCAAATGATTCAGTAGAAAGAATTCCACCACTCCTTTTCTTTAAGGTAACTTGGTACCCCATAAATGACCTACGCATCATTTTTTTTTATTTTTTAATTAATCTTATTCTTTGCATTATTATCGTTCGATTGATATAAAAGTCAGAAAGTTAGAAGTTGAATAAAACTTCATTTGAAAATAAATTAGGCAATTCGGCCACGCCACCTTTTTAGAAAAAAGGCTAAAAAAAGCGTTATGATAAAAAATTTGGTTTATAAAGAGAAATAATAACTATAAAAAAGAATGTGTAATATATATATAGCAGAATATTTACGAGGCAATACAATAATGTAATTTTTCTTCATTGTAAAATGTGTGCATGTAAAATTTTTGAATTAAGGCATTTTATATTAATAATTTCATAATTTGAGTTCTTATTCTTGATATGTTTTTCATACAAATGCAATACTTCAATATTGTGTGAAGAAAAAAACTAAACTTTCTGTTGTGACAAGAAAAACAGTTTTTTAACATTTTTCTTGAATTTTCTTGTGCAATTAATACCTTCTTAAAATTGATCATTTTAAAAATGTATGAGTTGAAAAAATACGAAAATTCATTATTTTAAAGAAAAATGTATAACTAATATCTTAAAGTGGTATTTTTAGTTTATTTAAGCTTATTACAATTTTTATTTTCGGAATTATAAACTTTAAAGTGGTTTTTCTCAGTTTGTGTTTTTCGAAACATTAGCGCGTACAAAATGCTACTCCTTCTACATTTATTTACCAATCGCTTCCGTTTTATGCTGTGTGTTGCACATAAAGCATGTAACAAAATTAGGATCCATTTTGCTGTAAACTGAATACTTTTAAAAAAAATTAAATTGTAAGAGATATTGGCTTTTTCGTTGATTTTTAGCATGCATATCAACATTTTATTTTTATTTTTGTAAAAAAGGAATTAAGTCATTGTAAAATCGATCCCTTAAGTTGTTTTATACATGTATAAAAATATTATAAAAAATTTTAGGTCAAAAAATTAATTACAGAAGGAGTAGAATTCTAAAATTTTCCAAATTTTTCTATAAAAAATTTTAATTTGGAAATTGTGTGAATAATATGTGAAAATCTTTTAACTCATATCATTTTCTTGAATCGAATCATTATATAAAATGTTAAAATACATTTTTTAAATACATAAAGAAAGACTCTAGTTCAAAGGGTACCAAGTCCTCTTAAAAGAGGTGGGGGAGGGAGCCTCATTTAGTGGAAGGGAAGTAAGGAACTTCACTTTCATGGAATATTGGTGGTGGGAGAGGGACAAGCTTCTACGTTTCATGTTTTTTTGGAATGGCGGGGGGATAACATTTTGCAACTCGATACTTCCCATGATAAAAAGAGTGCCCCCCCCAAAAAATTATTGCCGATTTTTTCAAAAGTCTTTATATCGACCTCGTTCCTTCATTTTTCGATTATCCATCGCCTTTAAAATGTCTTCATTGCTCTATTTTCAATAATTATTTAAGAATGTATTACCAAATAAAATGAATATTTTTTAAAAATGAAAATGCAGGTGTTTTATAGTTTACAGAAGATGAATTAAACGAATGCAAGACATTCCATCTTTAATGTAATTCCAGATATTCTTTTGTTATGCTTGTAAACAAGATAATTGGCAATCAACTTTAAGATATTTTAACTCGAATTTTTTCGATATACAAATTAAAAATAAAATGATGCGTTGAAAGAATGTTCATAACAATATCTGTGAACATTTTTAAATCTCCTCTATCCAAAGTCTCAAATAGCATGTTAGCATAAATTCATCAATTTATTATATTGTGCCCTCAAAACTAAAAAAAAGAGAAATTTAATAATGACACAAGAATAAAGTAAAACAAAAATATAAAAATCGTACCTTTCTTTATATTTATTCCTACTGATATATTTTTAATAATAAATACACGTGAGAAGATGAACTGATTAAATAAGCATACAAGAAGGATGACTGAGTACTAAAAAATCCCGAAGAGAATGCCCCTCTTTTAGCCATGTGATTTGTTTTAAGAGGTGGACAATATTGTCGGAAGTAGTTTTCCGAATACAGCCAAAAAAGCCGAATGAGCGTTACATTCCCGAGCGTGACATTCATCCAAGTTCCCTCTCCAGCAAAACACGCGTAAAGAAGTTATCACTTCAAAAATAATATAAATTGATTTAACATAGACGATAAAGTGTTTGCCATGGAAAGTTGTACAAACCCATGAGAAATACACCACAAAAAATTAAAAAGAATTTAAGGGGACACAGTACGATTCAATTGACCAAACCGGTCAAAAAATCAAATTTAATTTTTTTAGCCTAAATTTTTCTTTATATACTTTCCTATAACTCACAAAATTTAAAAGCTCTAAATTTAAAAAACGCAGAATTATAATAGCTTTCACATTCGTTTTTATTCACATCCCTATGGCAAATCAAAACTTTAAAAAAACTGCCGTATCTCAGAAAGATAAAATAACTATTTTGTCTTCATTTAGAATGCTAAGGCGTTTTTTTCTATTGCGTCTAATGCTTTGAAATTTTTTTTACCTATTCCCAATAGTACATGTAACAAAAGTTGGTATGCATTTTTGAATCAAAGCAATATTTATTTTTTTAAAAATAATTAAACTCAGAATTTATACATTTTTTAAGGAATTTTCAATAAACATTCATAAAAAGAAGTATTGTAAGAATACCAATCACGTTAACGCAAAATCCATACCAACTTTTATACATAGTTTGACGTACTTGTAAATAAAATGTCATGCGCGTACATGAATTTTTGTAGGAGGAGTAGCATTTTAAAATCACTTAAAAAATTTCGTTTTTTCTTTAAAAAATTACATGGCTAGCTTTTTATGAAATTTTGAGCACAAAATATGTTTAACGTAGTATGCATACATAGGAGGCAACCAAAAAATATTAAAAATCCTTAAATTAAAAATTTTTGCGTAAATCGTACCATGTCCCTTAATATTCTCTGGGCGGCACGACACTATTTGATATATGAGAACCGGTAGCGGTCCGGGGTTGGGTATAAATCAATCAATTTGAATTTTAGAAAGAGAAATACCTTTTATTAATTGACTTGAATCCCCAGTGCCCTATAGACCTAATGACGAATGAAAAAGACTCCTTCCTTAAATATTTTGTGAAAATACAGAGTACGTATGAGAGATAAGACAACCGTGTTCTTTTGATTCTTAGAAGTGGGGTATGAAATATAACCAGATAAAAAAAAATATTCTCTGAGACATTCTGATAGGCGCGTTTCCGTTTCCTTTTCGTAATTAGAGACCCATTTGTTTCATTTCCTAAGGTCGGAAAGATAAATAAAAATACATGCCCCTTGGCAGGCAGTTTTGTTTTTCTTTACTTTCTTATACAATAAGTTCTTACACAAGGTTACTCTGCACTCATTATAGAAAATTTGTGTTTCAAACTTATACAAATTTATTCAGTTGATATAATTGCCTACCACTTTGGAATCACTGCAATTTCTTTGTAAAAAAAGGAATGCATTTTAAGCGTTGTTTTTTTAAAAAAACATACTTTGATGCATAAGCACATATTCCTCGATTTAAAAGGAAGATAAGTTTCCTAGAAAACCGTGGAAATCGAACCCTTACTTTTTATAGTTAAAGCCCATTAAATAGAAAACAAAATATGCATAATTCAGTCATTTATTTAAACTTATAATAAAACTAATTTGTAATTGCATTGTTATCCATTGAAATCCACTTTTCAAAGCTGTCTTCTAGCCATACAAATGTTTTCCAAATTTTTCACTTCCACATCAACTGTGGTCGCGGTGGCCTAGTGGTCACGAACTCGAGAAGGCGTGTCATGAGTTCGAGGCTAGTGCCACTTAAGACACGCCGTGTGAAGGGGCTGATACATGTTAAAGCTGTCGTATGTATAAAGTCCCCCCGTTGATGTAGTGTGAAATTTAGGTGAAGAGGGTGAAAGAGCTCAGAGAGGTTTTGTTCCCGTCAATTGATCATGGTTCAAATTTATGATTTCCGTATCAAAAAGATTACGTGTAGAATATAGTGGCGTTAATATTCACTCCCTCACACTACCTCTAATGCGTATGCAGATGTGTTCATGCACGTTTAAGATCCAGCAGCTGTACTTTTTTCTAATTGGATTCAACATTTTTAAATTTAGTCCTTTTTGTGGCTTCTTTCACAAAATATCATTTAGCAACATTTGTTACCATTTCTGAATTTTTCAGACGATATAAAATTTTAATTCTGCTTTCTAAAACTGTAACTTTCTTATTTTTTAATATTTCTTTTGGGGCATCGGAAAAATCCTAAAACCTTAAAAAAATCAAAAAAGTTGTACAAAAACTGTATTTGTTTATCGCCGATTAGTATATATACGGTATTTTACAAAAGTTCTGAATAGAAAAACATACCGATGTACATCTTTCTGATGCTAAAAATTTACTGCACTAAATCATGTGAACAGAAAACTCAATTGTACATACAAAATGGGGAATCCCCATACTTAGATAGGCATAAATAGAATTCAGAATATAATAGAATTAAAAATATCTAGAATTATATAAGCGACAATGTTACCAAGTGAACAGAACTTTTAAAAAAAATAGTGTAGAATCTTTTTAAATATCTAATTTAAGGTATCCGACTATGTTCGGGGACCCATGATTTTAAAAAAGCGCATAAATGTATAATTTTCGAGATATTTAGTGTCACTTAGATTATAATACATGTATAAAGTTGTTTTAAGGACATTATGACAAAAAATTATTTAAATACAAGATTTTGGCAAAAAATGAACTTAGAATAACCTTTTTCCAAATGTACTCCTTTTGTAAAAAATGCTTCTATTGTATTAATATTTTGCCTGTATATAGCTCAGACCTCTGTACAGAGGCGCAACTAGGACTGTTGAAAAATTCAAATTATTTTCAGAGTTACAACCATTTGAAATAATTATCGGCGTATATTTAAAAAATTTACTCCCTTCTGTTTTCGTAAAACATGGATAAACCGACTTCCAAGTTATGCGTTTCAAAAATTCTAGTTGAACCTCTGTACAGAGGTCTGAGCTAAATACAGGTAAAATATTAATACAATAGAAGCATTTTTTACAAAAGGAGAACTTTTTTTATCATAATGTCCTTAAAACAATTTTATACATGTATTCTAATCTAAGTAACACTAAATGTCATAAATATTATCCATTTACGCTCTTTTGCAAAATCACGGTTCCGAAAGTAGTCGGATACCTTAAAAAAAAGAAACGAATCTTAATGTAGTCGCATATGATGTGTAACGTCTGATATGTTATCGTGGTAAATACGGAATATTAACTTTTTCCCTGAAAGAAATATGATTCGGGTATGATTGTAAATAATTTTCTGTCGAATAATTATATATTTAATGAAAATTGTATATAATTTAACAAAATGAGTAATGCAATATTTTATCAAAATTAATTATTCTTGTTCAATTTGGGGAAGAGCGTAGACAGTAGACTCGTGATAAGTAAAATGTGACACATATACTTGTGATTTCAAAGTATTTAAGAACCTTTGAAAAACAGCGTCAATAACAGTACCACTGTTAGCAGTCGAAACATTTGATTTGTGTTCATTTCGAGCTTGAATTCATCATTCATAAAAGCTATGAGCGGCTCAGCTTTTGGCAAACTAAAGTTTAAAGTTAAAATCACCACTCAAAATCAAGGAAAGCGAGTGATAATTTTTTAAAAGAGCAGAACCACTTTTGTGATATGGTAAAAGAACAAAATGCATAAAATCTTTAATTTTTTTTAACCGTTTGATTCGAAGAAATGTATACGACCACCGAAGTCACTGTTTGTACATTTTCAAATAAGCATTCTGCCGCACATATGTCCCCCAATATCAAGACAACGGATTTAGAGTCAAGTGCTTCGAATGCTTGGTGGCTACTAGAGTTGGACCGCAATGCGAGGGTAGCGAAAAGACGCAGCCATGCACTCTCATTGGTCAAATCAATTAGCGCGCGCTTACGTCACATCCTGTAATATAAATCCGTCCCTTTTCACGAAATCACTTCCAACAAATATCCAGCAACCGAGAGGAAAGATGGTATTCATCAAAAACACGTAAAAGTGAAATTGAGTAAAAAATTACTTTGTAAATCGGAGGATAGATATATAAGGAATGATTCCAACAGAAATGTATTATAAGTTATAATATGACCGTGAAATGTGGATTAAAGTATTATAATCTAAACTTGATTAAGAGTTGTAATAATAGCTTTATTCTTTTTTTTAAATTTTTTTGTTTGTTTTTTGAAAGAGGAAGGAACTTTGTACTTAATTTGTGGTGAGTTTTTAATATGTTACAATATGTTTAATATGTTACAATGAGTTTTTAATATGTTTAATATGTTCTTTTTAGGGATTGAGTTATTTCGAAGTTGACAATTATTTTTCTTAGAGTGAAGTTCTTTTCACATGAACTAATTGTGAAATTAAACGGTGATGCTATCGAGCATCAAAACATTTACCAAAATAATTGAAATCTGTTCGATTCAAATAAATAACACACCCGAACAATTCCCAAATCCTTTTGAGAATAGAGGGAATTATATTCAACGGGGAGGGAACGAAATTATTACGTGATAAATCATTACAGGCAATGTTTTAATAAGTAATAGGTTCATCCAATTAATGGGCAGGTTTTTCATAGTAAATCATAATTTATTCTGTATCTCCTTAATATTTATAGCATATTCAAACAATAAGATGTATTCACGTTGTGTATTGAATGATTTCTTCTGTTTTACAAGTACGCTTACACAGCAAAACTTCTTCCTCTCGTGGACTGCAGCAGCACACTAAAAACCAAGTTAATCACTGGGGGAACCACTGCTTGCATTTATTTTGGAAGTGTTCATTATGACTTCTCCATACAAATCATCTAGATCAATAGCAAGTTGAAAATTCTTCTTAATTTTCCTTTCAGTGCATTGCTACCAAGGAAAGGTTGAAGACATAGTAAGAGGAATTTAGTCTCTAAATATTATAAAAATTCAAATGTCCTACTTTTTTGGAATTGATAACCCATCTTTAAATCCAAACAGTCAAGTGTTTTTGCATCGCAAACTGGAATGACATTCCACTGTGTCATTCCAAAGTTATTCGCTGGATTGACAAACGTAGCAAACAACAGCGTTTTATCACGATTGTTAATAATTTTATGTTGTCATTTTCAATACAACAATATGCATTTTATAAAACAATATTAGTTGAAATATTAAGTGGAGTTATTATAGGGAGAATTCCATTGTATCACATTTTTAATTAGTACAATCGAGCCAAAATTGTTTAGTTACTCTGATCACATTTTTACAATGTTTATTTTTTGTATGATATTTTTCTCTATTTTATGTTTTACATATGCTTAATAAATAAAAAAAATATCAATTTTTCTTCAAAAAAATATGCGATTTTTTCTTTTTATTAGTTTTACTACTATGAACAAAACTTTATGAACAATTAAATCAACAACGTAAACTATCTTATAAAGCAATTAAGAACTTTAAAGAAACTACAATGTCAGCGTAACCATTGGTTCCTGACCTGGAACAATCTACTAAGCCTCTAAATACAATTCTCTTTCTTACCTTACTGTACGAGCTTAAGATGTTGAACCTGTGATGAGATCAGCAGTAAAACAGAAACGTAAAACGTGAATGGGTCTATAAACAGGGCTGTAAACGTCTTTTTACTATGATGTGTGCTGACGGAATTTGCAATGGGTCATTGGCCACTTCGTGTTTTTTCTAGCTCGTAATCAATAGGAAGTGGGTCTAGAATAAAAGGAGCTCTTAAGATAGTTTTATATATGCTGCCATATAGGGAACATAGACATAGTTATAGAGAGAGAGAGACTAATTAAAAACATTTTATAACACTTCATTTTTTACTATATTTTAAAAATTAAATGCATTCGCTTCCAATTATAAAAATTACACATTCATCGTTTTTTTCATTTTAATTTTTAAAAATATTTATTTAAATGGATTTAAACCCGTGAATGAATAAAAACTATTCCATTATTATTATTTTTTTAAAAGTTATAATAATTAAGAAAAAAAAAACTACAAAATACGATGCAGAATTACATATACATATACACACATACAGACCTACACAAATACACACATGTATATATACCTACATACGTATATATATATATATATATATATATATATATATATATATAATATATATATAATATATATATATATATATATATATATATATATATATATATATATATATATATATATATATATATATATATATATACAGTTGAACCCCTGTTTTAATGCAGAAAATAGGGACCGCATAAGAATAAACGGACAAAACAATGTTCAAAAATTTCATAAGTTCTTACATAAGGCCAACTAATTCGTGGAAATACTACAGAATTTTTTTATGCGGTGGATATGGACCGCATATAAAAGGTCACATTTATAAAATATGCCAATTATTTACTAAATTTATGTAAGAGTACTTCCATAACAAAAAAAGTATTAAATATTACACATGGAAACATTTTAAAACCATATAGTTTCTCATTGTGTACACGGATAAGTTTTCAAAATGCACATATATAAGTTATTGCTACTCATCGTAATCCAAAGCCCTGTAATGAATAAGCTCAAAATAGAGTTTTCGTCTCTTGATGGTACAATTTCCATTGATTTATTTTTTGGCAACATAAAGTAAGAGATAAGATTTTGTGACGAAGAACGGGTGGTCACACACAGTTGCTAGTAAATATCACGATAACCAGATATACATGATTGAAGCCCTTTTTGGAGTTTTATACTTCTTTCTTAATTGGTATCTATTTGAAAAAAATTATTTTCCAACTTGTTGGAAAACTGGATCCCTATATTTTATCGCTCTCAAAAGAATCGGTTCCTGTTCGTCTTCATAATCTATCAATTATTCATATGCCACTCTGATTGAAGTTTTGTCTTCAATAAAGCGCGGAGTTGCTGGAGCAGAGAAAGCAACTGCATCGCGTATTGTCGGAGACTGTTTATGACAAAAAAA
>BMAV01007107.1:5308-30513 GCA_019973955.1 Trichonephila inaurata madagascariensis
ATTTCTAACAGTTCGTTGTGTTACTTTAGTACCAACTGCAGCTCGAAATTCTGCCGCAGACACAGGACTATGCGCCACAGCCGTACGCCGAATACGGAGGTCTTCCCTCTCAGTAGTGCCACGTGGTCGCCCGGAACTCGGTTTTCTTGAAGCACTACCATCCCTTGACCACTGCTCCCAATAATCATGCATACAGTGGCTACATTCCGGCCAAGTCTTTTTGCAATATCGCGGAAAGAAAATCCACCTTCTAGTAGCTCTATTACATGACGTTCGAACTCGGTGAGCTGTTGATAATGGCTTCTTCGTCACTTATCGTCTTAACTTAACACCACGCATTTAAAACAACCCTGATTTGCCAATTCTGAGTGGTGCTACTAGTGCCACACTTAAGCGCGAGATTTGAATTGATGTCATCTTTCAGATGTATAAACACGCCTACCAAATTTTGTTTATCTAACACAAGTCTTTTTTTGGTGGGATTTTTTTCCCTTCAGTGTAGGTACTTATCACTCTGGTTTTTGTCAATCACGGATATAAACTTATTTAACATTCAAATACGCCATGTATGTTATTTTCCCAGAAACAATACTCCCCTTGTGGGAAAATTAAGCTTTACAAGTAAAATTCCAGTCCCAAACTGAACTTAAAACATGAGATATTCGCAGTCAAAGAAGATGGGACCAGGGTTGCCAGGTTGGGGACAAATTTGGTGAAAAATGCGATATCGCTAAGGAATTATCGAGAAGGTTCAAGGATCTGCCCTTCTAGAAATTACTACAGGCTATATAAAGAACCTTTGAAACAAAGGCCAGTTCTGTTTAAAAGAGAGTTATGTTGAGATCAGAATCTGTGCGTTGAATGCAATAAGAGAGAGTGAGACTATCTGTCTGATTTCCAGCGAGAGAAACTGTTATAGAGAGCGGTTTCTGGAACGTAGTAAAGCTTGTTTGTAATGAGTGCGTTTCACACTATTGTAAATAATTTTACAATACTTCTTTGTGTGTATACGTCGATTTTTCTTCGTATATATGGTCATCTATTCGTTCTTATCTATTAATAAACTTGTTATTATAAAAAAAATGGAGAATTCAGCTGCTCCTCCTCATTAAAATTTCAACAATATTCAGAAGCATGCGGGCAGAAACTTTCTCTTCTTAAGAACCCTTCTGTATGAAAAGAGGCAAGCAACTATTTTAGTATATTTAGTTTGAGGTTACAAAAATGTCGCAAAATTATTAAGATATCTTCAGAGTTTTTGTTTCAATATTTTCGATTTTTTTAAAAAAAATATGAGATTGTGATAGATTGACAAAACAAGTAGTAATCAGTACTTTATAGGTTTATTTAGCAAGATATATTTCATCCGAAAATATTTTTGAATACCTTGAAATAATTTTTTTTTTTTGTAACACATGCATTTTGTTTCCTTCTATAAGAAGGTTTACGACCTTCAGTGTCACATCTACATACCTCAAGCGTTGTGTGAGCTTTATTATATGAAATAAATTTCACTAAAATTGAAGCAATTTCACTAACAAAACACGAATTTATTCATTCATATGGTCTAGTTTGAATTTTTAAAGAGTGTGGATTCTTTAAAGACACTATCATCAGCTACTTGAAAAAATTTATCAGGATACTGAAGTAAAAAAAAAATAGTATTTAGAGCGAAGATTTTAGAATCATGGAGACGAGACAGTTTCTCAACCAAATGTATTCAACTTCAACATCAGTAAATGCGATTGACTACTGAGTAATGTCCTGCTCTGCAATAGTGGAACTTCTGTAGCTGATTAATAATAAATTAAAATAGTTGTAAATCTTTTTCCTTTTAAATGCTATTTTTAACGAAAAACTGTTTTGTATTGTGCCAAGATAAAATCTCCAAACAGTTATCGTAACCTTCTAGCACATTTTTAGCTTCAGTAAGCTTCATAACAGATCAAATTCTGTCTATTAAATGCAAATTATCTAGTGTTTATAATCATGTTATACTTCAGTCAAAAATACGTCTCGATTGCTTAAAATCAGAGAAGCTAACTTCGAATCGATTATTGAGATCACAATTTGAAGAAACACGAGGGTTGTTAGTGATGGACCTCGTGATTTTGAAACAAGGTCAAATGACGAAGATAGCGCCGAAATTGGTCCCCCTACTGCTGATTTCGTAAGGGTGTTATTATTAATTCTGATTCCATCAGTAAGTACCTTGTTTTTGATCTCCAACTTAGAAAACTAGAGCACATGGTTGCTTTTTGATTACTTAAATTTTTCAATAATTCAATATAAATCTGTACACAAAATGGATTTTACGAATTCCTGTGGGTTTTAATTTTGAAGAATATAATCGCCACCTTGAAATTTCAAAAACACTATTATACCGTATGCTTCTTAAAAATGCCTTGGTTAACCCCTGCACACAGAAGGCCCTTCTTCCACAAGTTTCAAACAACAAAGTACAGGAATAAAACTCCTTAACGATTGACTTGAATAGGGATTCCCTTTCGTTCCAGTCGTCTAACGTATGCATTTAGACCCGAAAGTGTCCGGTTCAAATCACCCTGCTCAACAACTATCTCAAAGTCACCATGGTTTACTCCTCCATCTACCATCTTCCACTTCAATGGTTACCCAAAAACTGAACACTAGATGGCAGCATAGCGTACTGAGAGATTATACATTCATTCATTGGAAAGACTAACTAGATATTCCCAATAAATCATTGCTAGTGATTTATGCATCAACCCGACCCTGCATCTCAACAACAAAGTCAAAGAGCCCATAAGACTGCCCACAAAGTCAACGGGAAAAACGATCCAACGACACTCAAACCTACTGAAGATGCATATCAATTGCAGTAATGGCTAGAAAAACAACCTTCTCTAAGTATCGCTCAAAATGTCAATCAACAGCAAAAACAACTTTCTTTTTTAGTATGTAGCAGACCCTTCTTCCACAAGTCGCAAACAACAAAGGACAGGAATAAAAGATTTTAACAATTGGCCCGTATAGGAATGCTTTTTCGTCCTAGTCGTTTAACGTATGCACTTTGGACTTGAAAGTGTCCAGTTCAAACCATCCTAAGATCACCAGGGTCATCAACTACCTTCCGCTTTACCCCCTTTCTTTAATGGGCAACTTAATTATTTCTAAGATCCGTAAATCCGAATCCATTAAGGTTCAGATTACAAAAAATTTTGTTAAAACACTACATTGTCCTTATATTTTTTGGAAAAAAAAAATAAGTGTCCCAAATTAAGATTGGAAGCAAAATTCAGGAATCAGGATATATAAAGCTTTTTTAACATTGAAAAACTATTGTTAATTTTTTGTCACTTAAAAAAATCTTACATTGTTCATTTAGAATATGTGTGTTAAGAGTTTTTTTTTTTAAAGTAGGCTCAAAACTGTTCTAATTGATAAATTAATTAGTTTTTTGTCCTTTTTAAAAACATTAAGATTTTGATGCATGTTGAAATTAGTATGGTATTAAGCAGAGATTGTGATTGTAAAAGGAGTTTAAAGCTCCATACAACATTGTAAAATTATCAACTTTTTTTTAACTAAAAAGGTAAACTAAAGCTTTTTATTAAAGAAAAAAAAACCTTCTGTGTGTGTTTAAGTAGTAATGACTAAAAAAGGGGTGAGTAAAAGGTATGCATAAATGTATCTTCTTTATTTAGTAAAACTTTAACAAGATGCTGCCTCAAGGAAAAAATAAAACAATTTATTTAAAAGTTGTTCATATTCATTAATTTTCTCCTGTTCATTATAACGAAACATTTAATGTAATGTGATTGGACTTTTTTGTGTTTCCTATATATGTAAAGTAAAATTATACACCTAAATCTTCACTCAAAAATTGTATGATGATGATGATGAGTTTGGTGTTTTATGGCGCAAGAGCCAGTTTTGGCTATACTGCGCCAAACATTCATAGGTCTGTGGTCTCGAAGGGAAAAGAAAAGGAGAAATGGGATGACAAGAGAGGATCGAAAATAGAGAAGGATCACTGGGGTACCCCGGGGTCGTGACACCCTTGTTTACCAAAGATAGTAAACCCCTTGGGAAAAGGAAAAGGTCACTAGGGTACCTCGGGATTGTGACACCCGTACCCACCTAAAGAAGGTGAGCCCCCTGAGGGGTCAAAAATTGTATGTAGCTCCCTGATTGAAAATGTATTAAAATAACTTTTTTCCATCTTTTGATGAAATAAAGTTAGTTTTGATACTTCGTATTATACCGTCGACCAATTTCACCAAATGAATAGACACCGGCATCGTATGTGCGAGCAAAATTGTATTTGTACATGCGTGGAAATATTTTGACACTATTGGCCGCATATCGCGACTTTTGGCGACGTCTTCTCATTTAACAAATCGGTCAAAGGTATATTACGTAAATGCCTCACATTCTTTTCTTTTCCTTTCAACTTAATTTTATTGCATTACAAAGCTTTCGGAATAATTCTATGGATAGAAGTTCACAGAAGAGATCGTACTTCGGAAAGACGTATATATACATCCGGACCAATTAATACATTGGCTGACCAAGACGTTTATATACGTCGGTGGGACTTAAGAGGTTAAAGTCGTAGCTTTAGCATCGACGCATAGTATTACTGAATTCAATACATTGTTATTGTACGGAGAAAGGGGGGCGCGATGAAAATTATGACTGAAAATTGGGTCGCAAGAATCGAAAGTTTGAGAAGCACTGGTCTGAGGAATTGTTTTCAAAGCCTCACTCACAGTTTCATGTTTAAGGATTGATTTTGAATTATTTTTTAATCAATCCTAAATCAATTACTTTTCTAATGTTGTTGCTAATTTCTGCTACTGTTGCTACTAATTGTTATTTGCTGTTGGAGTAATGATCACGTACGTTAAAAGTATGAATTCTTGTATTTAAGAGATTCTATTGGTGTAACTGGTTTCTTGTTTATAAAATTACTATATTTTTGTTACATAAAAAAAAAACGAAATATTAACGCAAGAATCTCACACAAAAGTTTAGTTAAAAAAATGAAAATTAAGGAAAGTTTTGAGATTTTTTTTTCTTTTCTGTAAAAGTTTGAGGGATCATTTTCTTCTAAAAATTGCTGATTCAACTAAATAACTTATAATAAAGACAAGTATCCGAATTTTTTTTTAAATAACAAATTAAATACTTAAAAGTTTTAAGTGTAACGTTACCAGCGTAAATTAAGATATCAGAATAGTCGTGCAGGTAGCCAAAGAAAAGATGTTCCTTTAAAAACTATATACAGTCGGACCTCTGTATAACGAAGTCGCTAAATCTCGAAAAAAAGTTCGTTATATGAAAAATTCGTTATATAGAGGTTCAGCGTTCAATATACTTTATAAACCATCTAAAACAAATTTTAAATTAATGAACACTATATATTAAAAAAAGTAGTTATTCACACTTTTTTTGTAAATTAATATATATTTATTTTATATATCTTACCTATCAAAAAAGGAAAAGAAGGAAAGAAAAACTGCAAGGAAAGTTTTTTGACGCCTTCATCCACTTCCTGAAGAATTAAATTTTTTTCTTTGATGATCTAGCACTTACGCATTGACGTTCTCGATCTACAAGAAACGAAGTTACCAGGACGACTGATCAACACTAAAAATGAACGGAAACTAGTTCGAGGACACGGGGGCACGAGACAACTCCATGGAGGGTGAAATGAGATATTGAATATGTTTCCAATGAACTGGACAATGAGGGTTAAATGTTGCACTTCTTGGATCGTTCTCGGTGAGTTAGGCATCTAATAAAACCAGTTAAGATTTATGACCACCATAAAATGTGTCAATAGAGAATAACTTGAAATGTCCAGAAATACTTTAAAAATTAGGAGAAAAAAAATTGAGCTGCAAGAATAAAAGTTCCTTATATAGAAAATGCACTTCGCTATTAGGAGGTTATTTTACGAAGAAAATAACCTCCCAACCTTAACCATCGTGAAATGTTCTTGGTTCCAGGAAAAAGTTCGCTTTGTAGAAAAATTTGCAATATAGAGGTTCGTTATATGAAGGTTCGACTGTACTTATACTTAGCGAAGCAATGTTCAACAGACAGACAGAAAATGATGAGAAAAAATAGGGCTTTTTCCTTATGACAAGCTACAAAAGTTCCCCAACCTTACCCCTATTTCTCTTATTACACTCTTACCCCACTACCGAGAGACATTTCCCCTTCCTAGGAATTTGGGGTACACTATCGTAAATTGCAGCCGTGCTGTCAGCTAAAGTTTATATCGAAGGTCGAAATCCACAATCCAGATCAATCAGATTATTTCAGCCCCCTGTCGCTAATGGAAATTCCCGAAAACGAAGTATCATTCCCGTGGATACAAAAAGTATGAAAATCTTATGATTTCCCGGGTTCCCGGAAAAGAAACCCTAGTTTGCAGCAGTGTGGGCTGTCAGCCCAGTGGCTATTACTTCGGCTTCCCTTGACAAGCAGCATAGACAGAGATGGCGATTCTAGTGCGCAGAACGACAAAACTGGATACAGGAGTAGTACAATGTCTTCTTTTCAGACGAGTCCCGGTTCGTCATGCAGTATTCTGACTGCCGTACACGTGTCTGGAGGCTCCGAGGAGACAGCTTGTCACCTACTTGTATTCGATATCGGCATAGGGGCCCTGCACCTAGTGTAATGATTTGGGCAACAATTGAATAAACGATGCGCACATCTCTAGTTTGGATCAACGGTAGTTTGAATGTAGATTGATTCATTTCTGACATCTTACATCCAGTGGTTGTGCTCAATCGTCGAGTCCAGCCAAACGTCTTCTACCAACAAGATAATGCAAGACCACATGTTGCACGTCGTGTTCTAACATTTCTCTATATACAGGGAAGAATATACACATTTATTACAGTTGATGATCCCAGCATATAACAAGAAAGGGTGCGCTGCTTTCCTTTCGAGACGGGAATCCATTCCAGGCGAAAGACCAACTTCTTTCCCGAAGAAGATACAACCATGCCTTACTCGGGATTCGAACCCGAACCCACTTGTTACAAGCCGAGGGTCATAGCCACCATACTGGCTGGGCAACATTAGCATTAATTAATAAAATTAATTATTAATAACAAATACTTAATTAAATATTACGTACTATATACTTAGAGTTATAATCAATCGGGAAAAAATCAAGGGCTTTTGGGGGTGTCCGGACTTCTAGGAGCCCCCCCCCCTTGTGTGCGCCATTGAGTACTCCCCAACCTTTTTACCTCTGTGGACCGGTCAATGTTTGATTACTTTACTGCGGCCCGCTGGGGGAGGGTGTGTGTGTGGAGGGGTCGTTGGTTGTTTATATTTCAGATTGTTTTTGGTTTAATAATTTTAATTTAATTGTTTTTAAACATGCCTTCAGAATAAGACAGTCACACCAAAAAATGAATATAAAGGGATTTAACAGAATATAAAGTGATTTTCATGAAAAGTCGCCCAAACCTGAGAGAAATATACCTCAGAAAAACAAAATGGAAATAATTTAGTGCTCCTTGTGTGATCCGGTACTGTTTGATCCACAGATTGTTACCGGTCCGTGGTCCTGCGGTTGAGGACCACTGCTCTAGTTGGTAGGGAAAAATCTAAATTTTTTAAGAATACAAATTTTGAAGCAATAAGAGGTATTCTTCTCTTCCAACAGAAATACTAAAATAACTTTAATTAGGTGTGATATATGTATTACAATGCTAAATTATGCTATCCTCTTACCTGAATTTTTGCTACCCAACTATTACCCATACATCTGCAAATAATTTACATGTAAAAATAGCTGACCATTCTGGTCAGCCAATCACAGACTCCACTCGATGCCAATTCATATCTTAAGTTTTTGCACCCAAATTTTTTCTCTCTAACTTGAATTTCTTCCCTGTAACCGGATTGGCAAGGCTCGCTCTGCCCCATTCCTATCACAATTTTTTTTTCTATATCACAAATGTTTTTTTTTCCTAAGTCAAGATTTTTTCACCCATTTTTAAACTCTCATTATTAAAGCAGTTTTTATCACACAAAGATGATTTTCATATTAAACTACAGTAATTATATTTTAGAAGACAAGTATTAATTTTCTAAAAAGGCCAATTTGAAAGCTTTATAAAGTCATCATAATCTCACGAATGGTCATAAAGATTCGAAAGAACTAAGGGCTCTTACCCAATTCAATTCCAAATTCCAAAATAGTTTTCATAACTGTTAGAACGAAAGTCATACGTAGTAAAATACGTTATTCACATAAAAATTTTAATCTTTTTCAGTGATCTCAACAGATATGCTGAATACATGAAGAATAGTTATACAAATGCAAAATTCTACGCACGGCAAATAAATTTTATTAAACAACGCGTCTTCAACTTAAAGGCAAAGAAAACCCCCTTTATTTAGTTAAGTAATTTAACATTTCAACATATTCTTTGTTCTTTTCCCAAAGGTGCACATTGCAACATTATGTACGCTGTTTCTTTTGTTCTAAAAACATATTCCATCAGAAATTTCATTTCATGGGTGTAATATTTCTTGCAAAGTGTCAGAAAATGTGCAAAAAATATTGCTTACTATTCATGCATAATGATTTTTGACTAAATGTAATGATCAAAATATAGAGTTTGCAAAAGATTTTCTTAGTTTTGTTTCCGAATATTCTTGATATAATGAGCCATGAAATATAGGATATTATCAGATTTCTCGTTTCCATATATATCACACTGCTTTTACACATATCCTTTACATTTCTATTTCAACATTCAACTTGCCTTTGTTTCTTAAATGTTTTGCGAAAAATTGCTGTTGAATGCAATTATTTAAATCTTCAATAGGAGGAAAAATGATCAATATGCTATTAATTGCACTCAAATTTAATAAATTAAACTGAAAAAAGATTTTTAAAAATTTAGATTTACCTCGAAAAGGTTTATATAACCAACTAGTTTTTTAAAAAATTTTCAATTAAAATTACTCACTCTGTGAAAGAAAGAAAGGGGAAATAACCCCGAAAAATTTAACATGCTTTCTTCTGTTGTATTTAATATAGATTTGAAGCAGATAGTTATTAGTTTTGTATTTTACGTTCTTTTATTTCATGCAAAACTTATTTCAGAGTCTCTGTGAAAAATTTACTAAAATTTGCACGATAATGGCTAAAAAAATATAATACTTGTTACTTAACCTGATTTTTATTAGAAATATATACTGACGGGAAAAAAATTCTCAAGAGCAAGACAAAGTTATTGTAGAGTAAAGAAATTTGGACAGTGCAATTGTCTAATTAGCATGTTTAAGTGATTAAATTTTCATGATCAAATGCTACTCCTGAATGGCAATACTATAGGTTGAATTACCATACTGACGCACAAAGTTGCAGTCAGTGTGTTTAGGATAACCACGAGAGTACTCCTGCTGTCATAGGAAATTGCTCCCCATACCATGACTCCAGGTGTAAATTCAGTGTGTCTAGGCCACAGACAGTTTGGTTGCAGGCGTCCTTCTGACTAACACACGGCCATCACTGGCACCAAGGCAGAACCTGCTTTCATCAGAAAACACAACGGATCTCCAATCCGTCTCTCCAATGAGCTCTGGCTTGAACCCACTAGCGTCGCAAACGGCAATAACTTGGAGTCAGTAGATTACACGCTACATTGCGCCTGTCTCGGAGCTATCCTTGAAGTAACCGATTTCTAACAGTTCGTTGTGTTACTTTAGTACCAACTGCAGCTCGAATTTCTGCCGCAGACACAGAACTATGCGCCACAGCCGTACGCCGAATACGGCGGTCTTCCCTCTCAGTTGTGCCACGTGGTCGCCCGGAACTCGGTTTTCTTGAAGCACTACCATCCCTTGACCACAGCTCCCAATAATCATGCATACAGTGGCTACATTCCGGTCAAGTCTTTTTGCAACATCGCGGAAAGAAAATCCACTTTCTAGTAGCCCTATTACATGACGTTCGAACTCGGCGAGCTGTTGATAATGGCTTCTTCGTCACTTATCGTCTTAACTTAACACCACGCATTTAAAACAACCCTGATTTGCCAATTCTGAGTGGTGCTACTAGCGCCACACTTAAGAGCGAGATTTGAATTGATGTCATCTTTCAGATGTATAAACACGTCTACCAAATTTTGTTTATCTAACACAAGTCTTTTTTGGTGTTGGGAATTTTTTCCTTTCAGTGTAGGTACTTATCACTCTGGTTTTTGTCACTCACGGATATAAATTTATTTAATATTCAAATACGCCATGTATGTTATTTTCCCAGAAACAATACTCCCCTTGTGGGAAAATTAAGCTTTACAAGTAAAATTCACGTCCCAAAGTGAACTTAAAACATGAGATATTCGCAGTCAAAGAAAATGTGACAGGGTTGCCAGGTTGGGGACAAATTTGGTGAAAAATGCGATACCGCTAAGGAATTATCGAGAAGGTTCAAGGATCGGCCCTTCTAGAAATTACTACAGGCTATATAAAGAACCTTTGAAACAAAGGCCAGTTCTGTTCTGAAGAGAGTTGTGTTGAGATCAGAATATGTGCGTTGACTGTAATAAGAGAGAGTGAGACTATCTGTCTGATTTCCAGCGGGAGGAACTGTTATAGAGAGTGGTTTCTGGAACGTATTAAAGCTTGTTTATAATGAGTGTGTTTCACACTATTGTAAATAATTTTATAATACTTCTTTGTGTGTATACGTCGATTTTTTCTTCGTATATATAGTCATCTATTCGTTCTTATCTATTAATAAACTTGTTATTATAAAAAAACGGAGAAGTCAGCTGCTCCTCCTCATTAAAATTTCAACAATATTCAGAAGCATGCGGGCAGAAACTTTCTCTTCTTAAGGACACTTCCGTATGAAAAGGAGGCAAGTAACTATTTTAGTATATTTAGTTTGAGGTTACAAAAATGTCGCAAAATTATTAAGATATCTTCAGAGTTTTTGTTTCAATATTTTCGATTTTTTTTAAAAAAATATGATATTGTGATAGATTGACAAAACAAGTAGTAATCAGTACTTTATAGGCTTATTTAGCAAGATATATTTCATCCGAAAATACTTTTGAATACCTTGAAATAAATTTTTTTTGTAACACATGCATTTTGTTTCCTTCTATAAGAAGGTTTATGACCCTCAGTGTCACATCTACAAACCTCAAGCGTTGTGTGAGCTTTATTATATGAAATAAATTTCACCAAAATTGAAGCAATTTCACTAACAAAAAAAACCACGAATTTATTCATTCATATGGTCTAGTTTGAATTTTTAAAGAGTGTGTATTCTTTAAAGACACTATCATCAGCTACTTGAAAAAATTTATCAGGATACTGAAGTAAATAGTATTTAGAGCGAAGATTTTAGAATCATGGAGACGAGACAGTTTCTCAACCAAATGTATTCAACTTCGACATCAGTAAATGCGATTGGCTACTGAGTAATGCCTTGCTCTGCAATAGTGGAACTTCTGTAGCTGATTAATAATAAATTAAAATAGTTACAAATCTTTTTCCTTTTAAATGCTATTTTTAACGAAAAACTGTTTTGTATTGTGCCAAGATAAAATCTCCAAACAGTTATCGTAACCTTCTAGCACATTTTTAGCTTCAGTAAGCTTCATAACTGATCAAATTCTGTCTATTAAATGCAAATTATCTTGCGTTTATAATCATGTTATACTTCAGTCAAAAATACGTCTCGATTGCTTAAAATCAGAGAAGCTAACTTCGAATCGATTATTAACATCACAATTTGAAGAAACACTAGGGTTGTTAGTGATGGACCTCGTGATTTTGAAACAAGGTCAAATGACGAAGATAGCACCGAAATTGGTCCCCCTACTGCTGATTTCGTAAGGGTGTTATTATTAATTTTCATTCCATCAGTAAGTACCTTGTCTTTGATCTTCAACTTAGAAAACTAGAGCATATGGTTGATTTTTGATTATTTAAATTTTTCAATAATTCAATATAAATCTGTACACAAAATGGATTTTACGAATTCCTGTGGGTTTTAATTTTGAAGAATATAATCGCCACCTTGAAATTTCAAAAACACTGTTATACCGTATGCTTCTTAAAAATGCCTTGGTTAACCCCTGCAGAAGGCCCTTCTTCCACAAGTTTCAAACAACAAAGTACAGGAATAAAACTCCTTAACGATTGACTTGAATAGGGATTCCCTTTCGTTCCAGTCGTCTAACGTATGCATTTAGACCCGAAGGTGTCCGGTTCAAATCACCCTGCTCCACAACTATCTCAAAGTCACCATGGTTTACTCCTCCATCTACCATTTTCTACTGCAATGGTTACCCAAAAACTGAACACTAGATGGCAGCATAGCGTACTGAGGGATTATACATTCATTCAATGGAAAGACTAACTAGATATTCCCAATAAATCATAGCTAGTGATTTATGCATCAACCCGACCCTGCATCTCAACAACAAAGTCAAAGAGCCCATAAGACTGCCCACAAAGTCAACGGGAAAAACGATCCAACGACACTCAAACCTACTGGAGATGCATATTAATTGCAGTAATGGCTAGAGAAAAACAACCTTCTCTAAGTATCGCTCAAAAAGTCAATCAACAGCAAAAAACAACTTTCTTTTTTAGGAAGGGGTTATGTAGCAGACCCTTCTTCCACAAGTCGCAAACAACAAAAGACAGGAATAAAAGCTCTTAACAATTGGCCCGTATATTAATTCCTTTTCGTCCCAGTCGTTTAACGTATGCACTTTGGACCTGAAAGTGTCCAGTTCAAACCATCCTGCTCCACAACCATCCTAAGATCACCAGGGTCATCAACCACCTTCCGCTTTACACCCTTTTCTTAATGGGCAACTTAATTGTTTCTAAGATCCGTAAATCCGAATCCATTAAGGTTCAGATTACAAAATTTTTTGTGTGTGTTAAAACACTACATTGTCCTTATATTTTTTGGAAAAAAAAATAAGTGTCCCAAATTAAGATTGGAAGCAAAATTCAGGAATCAGGATATATAAAGCTTTTTTTAACATTGAAAAACTATTGTTAATTTTTCGTCACTTAAAAAAATCTTACATTGTTCATTTAGAATATGTGTGTTATAAGAGTTTTTTAAAGTAGGCTCAAAACTGTTCTAATTGATAAATTAATTAGTTTTTTGTCCTTTTTAAAACCATTAAGATTTTGATGCATATTGAAATTAGTATGGTAATAAGCAGAGATTGTGATTGTAAAAGGAGTTTAAAGCTCCATACAACATTGTAAAATTATCAACTTTTTTTTAACTAAAAAGGTAAACTAAAGCTTTTTATTAAAGAAAAAAAACCTTCTGTGTGTTTAAGTAGTAATGACTAAAAAAGGGGTGAGTAAAAGGTATGCATAAATGTATCTTCTTTATTTAGTAAAACTTTAACAAGATGCTGCCTCAAGGAAAAAATAAAACAATTTATTTAAAAGTTGTTCATATTCATTAATTTTCTCCTGTTCATTATAACGAAACATTTAATGTAATGTGATTGGACTTTTTTGTGTTTCCTATATATGTAAAGTAAAATTATACACCTAAATCTTCACTCAAAAATTGTATGATGATGATGATGAGTTTGGTGTTTTATTGTGCAAGAGGCACCTGTTTTGGCTATATTGCACACATTCATAGGTCTGTGGTCTGGACGGGGAAAAAAAAGGAGAAATGGGATGACAAGAAGAGGGTCGAAAATATAGAGAAGGATCACTGGGGTACCCCGGGGTCGTGACACCCTTGTTTGCCAAAGATAGTAAACCCCTTGGGAAAAGGAAAAGATCACTAGGGTACCTCGGGATTGTGACACCCGTACCCACCTAAAGAAGGTGAGCCCCCTGAGGGGTCAAAAATTGTATGTAGCTCCCTGATTGAAAATGTATTAAAATAACTTTTTTCCATCTTTTGATGAAATAAAGTTAGTTTTGATACTTCGTATTATACCGTCGACCAATTTCACCAAATGAATAGACACCGGCATCGTATGTGCGAGCAAAATTGTATTTGTACATGCGTGGAAATATTTTGACACTATTGGCCGCATATCGCGACTTTTGGCGACGTCTTCTCATTTAACAAATCGGTCAAAGGTATATTACGTAAATGCCTCACATTCTTTTCTTTTCCTTTTTTTTTTTTTTTTTTGAAGAGAGAGAGAGTTCATTAATATATTTTATTTGGAATCAGTTTTAATTCTAAAGAACAAAAACTGAGAAATTATTTAAAAGCTGAAACTCTCTTTTAATAAGAGTTATATTTTATGACTGACTCATAATTAAAAAAAAACAAAAACAAGTAGTATAAATTTTTTCTTCTTAAAGTCAATTCCTACTTCGTTAGAAAAACTTACAGGGGCCATCTGTTGAAGCTAGCCGTAACTTCGAAAAAAATTACTCAGAATAAATTTAAAATTAAAAAATAAAATTTAATTTATATGAATTAATATTTGGAGAGAAAAACTGTATTAACATCAAGTGTCATCCACTACAAGTTTTAAAAAATGTATTTGAACTTGAATGGATGAATAGAAAGTATTTTATTAACAATTGAAAATTTGAACAAGATGAAATTCGCTAAATCCCGAAAAAAAGTTTGTTATATGGAAAATTCGATATATATACACAAGTTCATCTTTCAATTTTCTTTATAAACCACATAAAGCAAATTTTAAATTAATAAACACTACATGTTAAAAACAGTTATTATTCACACCTTTTTGTAAATTAATATGTTTTTATTTCATATATCTAACCTATATAAAAAGAAAAACTGCTAGTAAAGTTTCTTGACGCTTTTATACACTTCCTGAAGAATTAAATTTTCTTCTTTGATGCTCAAGCACTTACATTTTGACATTTTCGGGCTACAAGAAACGAAGTTACCAATTCGACTGATTAACCCTACAAATGAACGGAGACTAGATCAAGGACAAGGGAAAATGAGACAACTCCACTGAGGGTGGAAGGGAATATCGAAGATGTTTCCAGTGAACTGGACAATGGGGGTTAAAGGTTGCACTTCCTGGATGAAACGCCCAGAATTCTATTGCTCTTGGTGAGTTAGGCGCCTAATAAAACCAGTTCAAGATTTATGACCGCCATAAAAAGAATTAAAAGTGTGAAAAAAACTTTATATGCCCAGAAATACTTCAAAAACAGGGAGGAAAAAAAATTGAGCCTCAAGAAAAAAGTTCGTTATATAGAAAATCCACTTCACTATAAGGAGGTTATTTTACGAAGAAAATCGTAAAATGTTCTTGGTTCCAGGAAAAAGTTCGCTATATAGAAAAATTCGCAATATAGAGATTCGTAATATGGAGGTTGGACTGTATATATATATATACAGGGAGAGAGTGAACTAATATTAGGAATTGAAGAAGGAAGAAATAATCGAAAAAGAAAATATCTGGTCACATTCATATGACTTGACCTTCAAGGAAGTAAGTATTTGACTTGCAGTTTTCTGAACACGCGATAGCAACATTAGTTGCATTGTCATAAACTAAGAAAAATTGTATTGTATTGAATAAAGCTATCAGCAATTTCTTGAAAAGAAAATACATCTATACTAGTTTGGAATTTTTTGTTTTATAATATTTTGATGAATCTGGATATCATTACAACGGTGGAAGTTATTACAGTTTCAGACAAAACAGACTAATTTTATTAAAAAATATATATAATATATTTAAGAGTATCTTTATATATAAAAATATCAATGTTTTGGAATTCAAATTAAAAAAAAAATCTTTTAAAAAATATTTCTGTAGCTTTTTGTTTTTCAATTTAGAGAAGTTTATTTGACATATTTTTTTAAATAACAATTAATGTATTTTATAATTATTTCGATTTATCGAGCCTTAAGAAAAGAAACAACTTTTCTTTTACTTATTTTCCATTTTTAAAAATAATCAATTAAAAATGTCCCCCTATGATTAAAAGCAAGTATTTAATATTTGGAGACTAATATGTAGACTAAAGGATTTTTTAAAATTCATAATGGTTAGTGAAATGCAATCCTTAAAATAATATTTACTATTATTGTTAGGGAATTTTCGCTCACTAGCTTGAGTTTAGAATGCTTTGATTGGCCAGATTACATTATTAGAGAGGAAGCAATAAAAATGAATTTATTTAATATTATAACATTATTATTAAAATTACAAACTATATTTTTCTCTCTCCAGATCAAATTTTTTGGTGATGCTGTAATAAATTTATTTATGCACATATGGTATAGTTAGTAAAAATGGGTCGTAAAAAGTTGAATTTAACTGAAGAGGAGTGCCAAGAACGATTTTCTTAGGGGGTCTCCCCCCTTATCTTCTAACGTTTTCTCGAAAATCCGCTTATGTCATCAATCGTGATGTTATAGATTTCTCCAGTAATTTACAGAGGCATCCATAAGGTCACCAAGTGGCCAACATGGTTGCCAAGACGCCAAATTTGGTTGCCAAAAATTATGCCAACTTGAGCAATGAGTCTGAACAGCTGTATAATTTGTACTATGGAGATTGGTCTACCATTAGATGGACGGGGGGAGGGGGGTACCCCCTCTTAATTTCTATTAAAAATATTATGAAAGTTGTACATACAACTTATATTGTAAACTGATAATGAATTTCATTCTGGTTGCACTAATTAATCCAATATCTAAGAACAATTTCAACAATGTTCATAGTCTTAATATGACCATTCTCGTGAACGTGTGGGATATATCTGCCTTTTAACCTCCCCAGTTTAATCTCGAATGAATTTAGTCAAACCTATCGAAAAACCCCGAGACAATATTCTTTGTTGGTTGGTTATAACTGAAATCACACAGTAACTTCTTTTTTTACTAATAATATTAAATATATAATGGTCATACAAACCAAAGATCGACTGTCACCATTAATGCTTACTGGATCTTATTCGATATCCTTTGTGTTTGAAGTGATTGATTTGTGAGGGATCTTTCCGAGATCTTTTCACTAATCCTCTTGGGGAATCTTTGGGCTAGCATTCGCGTTTAATTCACAGCTATCCCTCTCAAGAAGAAACCTTGATATGTAGATTAGTTCGACTATATAAAGTCAGAGTTTTGTAATTGTAAGAAGAAGGACGTGAGAAACTGTTACAGTCGCCATGAAGGAGAGATAGAATAAAGTTGATTTTTGCAGCTTAAGTTTAAGAGCGGTGTTTGCCACTGTATTAAATTAGTGGATTGGGGATTTGTAGTTAACGATAGATTAGGTTAAGTTAAATTGGTTCCTTGCGCTTGTTCGCTTAAGGTTTATTGCTCCTTGTTTCAAGAGGAGAATCCCATCTCAGGTGTCGTCCTTGTCAGTTGACCAAAGTTCAAAATTATGAAGTCTGTCGCCAATAGCCCCCATGTAGCCTTAGAGGGCTATGTTAATAATGAAATCGCACTCCAAAGGAACTTTATTCATCATCCTAATCACACAATTTGAATCCGGTCGAATATTTCTAAGGGTGACATTGAGTGTATCACAAAGTATCACACGGGGCTTACAGAATTAAGTATGAAACACATTACATAAGGAAAAATTAAAATTAATTAAAAAGATTATTTATTAATTTAAACTGTTCCCGTGATAAATGGTAATCATTATAATTCTCGCAAGTATCTTTCACTAATAAATAAAGAGCAAAGAGAGACAGAGACGAAGAAAGAAAAGAATAAATTGCGCAAATTTGTTTTTTATAGTCATTTTGAAAGATTGAAACTTGCAGAAGATAAAAGGGGAGGGGGGGGGNGGGGGGGGGTTCTACATGCTTTTAAAAGAGAACGACAACATGAAAAAAAAATCTGAAGATTCATTTCCAATTTCTAACTCAAATTTACTACAGAAAAGAGAATTTTTAATGAAATCTATTTGTAGTATTGTGACATAGCCATCTGTCGATAGCTATGACGTGGTGGGTCCGCGTAAGTTAGAGGTGTGGGATTATCGGAAGGATGAGACATTCTATAATTCTTAATACAACTTTTATTAAGAATATAACTTAATTTACTTATATATAATGAACAATTTATATTAAGTGAGAATAAACCACAAAGTAAGCCGAATATTTAAGTCAGAACGCACAACTAGATCACTTATCCTAAATATAATTGGTTATCTACCTAATCTCGCTTTCTATATTATATTATCGCTTAGAAAGTAACCTTCCTACCTTGGTTGAAGACTCATCTATGCTGCTACTTGTAGATAGATAGATGTACTCATGTACAATTACTCTTCCTTATAAATATTATTATCGAAGGTGGGCGTTTCCTTCTTCCTTGTGAGTAGGCCGTCTAAACACTTGTTCCGAACTGTTCCACACTAAGCTTTCTCTAAGGTTGCCATCTCTCTCACCAAACTTTCTATCCTTTTAAAGTATATCTTATTTGCATTGTTGCTTTGTTTCTCTTCTTGGTATTGGGTTGGAAAAGTTTTGCCATTAATCGTGGCCGTCAAAGAACGTAGGAGTTATGTTAGAAGAAGAACGCGAGAGATGTCACAGTATAGATTTGTGATTAATAAAGAATATTCTCTCTCTTTTTTCCATGCATTTAATTCTTAAAACCCTTAAACAAAAAATTTTGTGCAAAGCATTTTAGAGTATGGTTTATATATATATATATATATATTAAATTTAATTAATTATATATATATAGGTTGGTTTAAATCAAAGTGTGCTTGAAAGACTGTAGAAGAAAACTGTACTACAATAGTCAATGAGAAATACTTTATCCCAATACGTTGATATTAATTTCCAAGATGAAAATTTTAAAGGTTAAAAAAATCAAAAATAATTTTCGGAAAAATTCTTGATTGAAAATAAAACATTTTTTTGAAGTCAGAAATTTAGAGCATTTTTCCCCATATGAACCTTGTGTGCATTTTTATTTCATATATCGCCCAGGAAAATGTTTTTCTTATATGTCAAAGTTGTGTGCTTGCAGTTTCCTGTTTTAGGGCAACAAGAGGATATCCTTTGTGTGCTCTTTAGGCAATCACCAGTGGTCAAGATAACGACTCATAGCTTATGAACTGACCACAGAGATAGAAAGAATGAGCTAGCGTGAGGGAGAGAGACATTTAAACTAAAAAAAAAAACATTTTTTTCTGTAAGAAATAGGAGTCAGTTACAACAAGACAAGTAGTAGACAAAAAGCAAAATACAACGACAACGTTAAATAACAGCATGCATTGATAGAACTACACAGAAATTAGGAAATACAAAGAAAACGTGACTTTTAATCTTTTAGGAAATAATTAGAAAAAGTTAATTTGAGTCGTTTTATGCTTGCTGGATATTTAACACATACTTTCTCTTAAATATTTAACATTTCTATTTATTAATAGAGATTAATCGTGATTAAAAAAAATTCTGTTTTTTTTATTTCTTGCATGAAAAAAAACTGTTTGCGTTTTTCTTTGATTTTTTTAATTACTGAACCAGCAAATTATTATTCTGGTCATTAAAATTTTAAAAATATTTAACACTTAATTTCTGCCCCTTACAAAAGAAATGTAATAAATATAACTATCACGTCTAAAATTTATAAAAAAAAACCAATGTGTTTTTTTAGATTTACGAAATCTTTTAAAATACTGTAGAGAACTAGTTGCGACTGCCATATAATAAGAAAATGAAAAGCATGCCAAAGTAAGAGTTTTAACCATTTCCAGGTTCATTTTATTTCGGGGTTATGGATAAAAAAAATGTCAAATTTTTCTATGTTTACCTAGAAAATTACGTAAAAGCATTCGGGACCAAAAACCCATTTATGAAATAATTTGGAAAAGACCGATTGTGCTGTGTAAAAATTTCACAGAGAGTGTTCGAGCTCAGCTGGGGAAAAGCCAGGAAGGGGCTAATGCTTACAATATTTTTTATCTAAAATATATATATTATTCCTATCCTAAGATTATTTTACTGTATATTATTCGTCATTGTAAGAATATATTCTAGTTATTATTATTCATACATACAAATATGAATCGCAATTCTTATACGAATATATTATTGTATACGCATTGTCTTTTATTTAAGAATAGTTATTTCTTATATTCTTTTTGTAAGAATAAACATAGTTGCCAAATGACTTGTCACCTACCTATTATTTTTACATTTATTCTTCCTTAAATTGTAACTATAGAAAATATTTATTAATATCTTAGGAAAATATCTTGTCAATGTAATCGACTTTATTATTTAAAGTTAAAATTGCTTTAGTTTTATAAAACTAATTGTTTTAGTTTTACGATGCCATCAACAAAAGCTTTAAAAAAAACCTTTCAAAGGAAGTTATCAAAAATTTCATCTTTTTTTCAACAGTCAACAAGTCAGACTTATTTGGAATGTAACGATAAGAAATTTTTTTATTATTATTTCTTTTGTGCTGTGTAATAGAGTTTACTGCATTCGTCTTTATTTTTACACGTTCGATACGTTACATGAAACACTGTTTTGAACCACGTAAAATAAATAATATATCTGTATAGTAAAAAGGAATTACGTTCCATGTCCTTTTATAAGCCCCTTAATATAAAGTTAAGAACGTGTTTTAAAAATTGCATACATTTATCACGAATCTTAATTTTATAGTTTCAGTAAATAATTAAAATAAAATGAGGAACGCATACATATTGCCTTTAGATAGGACAATAAATTAATTGTATTTGAAATAATAATATCAAGTTATTCGCGCACCTACTTTAATAAGATGCCTTTGTTAATACCGAGTAAAAATAGCTTTTTTTCCTTAAAAAAAAACCTATCATACCTTCTGTACTTAAGTCCAATAAGGGTTCTCACTCTGTAATAACGTTTTGAGAATCTGAACTGTCTTCAGAAATATATATATGGTGGTCTTAACCTATTTTTAATAAAATAAACGTTTTTAAATTTATGTAATTGTTTTGATTTATAACTTTTCCAGTTTTCCGTATGTTATAAAAGCGTGCATGCTATCCTTAAACATTCCGGTCACAACTGCAACAGCTGGAAGAAGTTTATCTCTAAGCTAAAAATTATTAAAAATTGTCTTAGATATTCATAGGACAAGATACATATATCGGTTATGGGATTTTTTGTAATACTGTCAATAGAGAAACAGATAAACTTGAAAAACTGAAATAATCTTCTGCTATGGACATTATTATAAATGTATTTGCCAGAAAAAAAGCGAGAAAAGTACCTATTAAGGTATCCGACTACGTTCGGAACCGTGATTTTGCAAAAGCATATAAATGGATAATATTTATGATATTTAGTGTCACTTAGATTATAAAATGTATATTAAGAATTTAAGAATATATAATATTTAAAAATATTATTACAGTAAAAAATTATTTAAGTACAATATTTTGACAAAAAATTAACATAGAATGACCCATTTTCAAAACATTCTCCTTTTATGAAAAATGCTTTTATTATAAAAATATTTTGCCTCTATATAGCTCAGACCTCTGTACAGAGGCTCAACTAGAATTTTTGAAACATATAAATTAGAAGTGGATTTATCCATATTTTGCTATAACAGAGGGGAGAAATTTTAAGAAAAAAACGCCGATAATTATTTCAATTGGTGATAATTCTGAAAATAATGTGAATTTTTCAAAAATTCTATTTGAGACTCTCTGGAGAAGTCTTTACTTTATCTAACCAAAATATAATTGTTATAGAAGCATTTTTTATAAAAGCAGAACGTTTTGAAAAAAGGTTATTCTAAGTTAATTTTTTGCCAAAATATTGTATTTAAATAACTTTATTTGTCATAATGTCCTTAAAACAATTTTATACATGTATTCTAATCTAAGTTTTACTAAATATCATGAAAATTATCCATTTATGCACTTTTTTAAAATCACGGTTCCGAACGTAGTCGGATACCTTAAACAAATAGGCAAACTCTTCAAAAATAAAATTTTTAAATATGTATATATATATATATATATATATATATATATATATATATATATATATATATATATATATATATATATATATATATATACTTATTATGAAACTTTCAAATAAGTTTTATTTATGTGACCATATTTATTTTCCAAAAAAAGGTTCACGAGGGTATTACGGAGCCCACTCAGGACTAGCTACACCAGTGATCTAAATCCACTCATTAATACTTTGATTTTATTGAATATTCTTCTTCTAGCACTCGCCTCTTGATTTAAAAAGGATAAGACTTGAATTTCTAAAAAAGAAATGTATTTATCATTTACTACTCTGTAGGCCTCACTTCCTTGTCCATTTCTTCAAACACCATTTTTAGCAAATTTCTACTCATAAAAGCAAGATTTTTTGGGGTACTTATAACGCCACTTCATCCCCTTAAAACCCCCTTGGAAGTCGATTTCCGCAAATTCCGTTCTTAACGAGTCAACTCAAAGGAAGAAATATATTAGCCAAATTTAAAGTTAGTGAGTCTAATAGTTGAAAAATAGGAATTGTGTCTATAATAGCCCCCGCAACTCTTCTTGGGAGTCGATTTCCATAAAACCCGTTCTGATTGAATCTATGGAACAGAAGAAATATGTTTGTCAAATTTCGCATTTGTCAATTTAATACCGTGAAATCCGGCGAATAACGAGTACTTTTAACACAAAAAATGCGATCGAAATTTAGGACTGTGCGTTATACACCGGGTATAAAAATGATAGTTTTAAAAACGAAAAAAGAGATGAGCGTAAGAATAATTAGGCTTTTATATAGATCGGAATACTGTTTATTTGAAAGAAATTATATATCTAATGAAGTTAATGGGTTCTGATTCTAAAAGTATACTATTTTTTTTTCAAATTCCTGAGATAATATTTCAAATAAATGACTTAAAAACATACAAGCATTGTACAAGCATTGCCATTTCTTGTTTTTTTTTTAAGTAAAAAAGGGGTTGCACGTTATACGGCGAATATACCTGAAAATTAAAAAATGCAGCTTGAAAGTATGGGTGCGTGGTACACGCCGGTGTGAGCTATACCCCGGATTTTACTGTAATTCAAAAACGGGAATTTTTTTTACATGTAACGTTTTCGCAACCCCCTGCCTTGAGCATTGATTTCAAATTTGTAAGTCTAAAAGTTCAAAAATGGGAATTTTTGTATTTAACCCCCTTGGTAGTCCATTTTTGTAAAACCCGTTCGTAGCAGATTACTATTTATTAAAAGGAATATTCTTGCCGAATTTCAAGACTGTAGATTTAATAGTTCTAGAGATCTCTTGTAATGAGTATGAGTCGCTTTTCTCCTATATATATATGGGTAAAACCAATAAAAGTACAGTGAGAGTTTTGTTAACGTCGTACTATAAAGAGCAACATGAAGGCTATTGGCGACGGGCCTCGTAATTTTGAGCCTAGGTCGAGTGACAAGGGTGATACCACAGCTGACCCCCTTTCCTAATAACCACACCACACCTATGGAAGGATGTTTAACCTCGACAGATTTAATGTGCATCGCCCTGACCCCTCTACATGGCGGGTCCAATGACAGTAGAGACGTAATCTTATTTCGTAATCTTTGTAGCTTTAAATTATTCATTTGCAAATCAAATTATCAAAAATTGAAGAATAGTAAAGGTAGTTAGATACCTGAAATGTAACTGAAAATAGTCAGTTTTATATTTTAAAAAATATATCAATTATTTTTTCCTAATGAAATAGGCAAAAAAATTTTATTAAAAAGAAAACTTTGCGAAATAAATTCAGTTTCTTTTTAGTATTTAGGCACAGTAATACTTATTGCTGACCCTAAGAAAAGATAATACTTTTAATATAATATTTTAACTTTAATACTTTTAATAATATTGTAACTTAATACTTTTAATAAATTTTACTTTAAAATAGTATTTTTTTAAGCATGTTCGAATTTGTTTAAGCTTCATTGATTGCTCCTCAGCACCACACGAGTATTTTTTTTTTACTTTAGAAAAACAATAATTGCGAATATATTAATTCTGAGTGCTTCATTAATTAAAAAAAAAATAAACCTATCTTTTCATCGCATTGAATAAAATAAAATATGAAAAATGTTACCGAACAAAAACAGAAACGAAAACGAACATTCGCACACAGTCGATAAATTTACCAGTAACAAGCCATATTTTAATTTATAAAAGAAAAAAAGAGCACATCTTGTTTTTCTTTTTTTCTTTTTTTATGCGAGAGAAATTGAATTCACTCTTCACACTCAGATTCGCCCTCTGGCGGAGAGCGAAAAAGAAGAAAACAAGAGAATGGTTTGAGCGAGACGGGATGAGACAGTTTGCTTACTTGTCAGCAGAAACTCGCGCGTGAAAATGTATTACAACTATGGGTCCTCTGCGTGTTCACTCCATACAACGGCATGCGCTCTTTGCGGTATACGTCTTTGTGTTTTTCACAATTATTATTTATTTAACTGGATTCTCACCTAAGTCCCATTTTATGGAGGCAATAGGGTAAGTGCTAGATTTGTTCCCCCTATTAAATTTATTTCTTTTCTACTAAAATGATGCTTTTAAAAAATTTTGAAATTTCTTTATTGCGAAAAGGATACTCAAATTTTCTAATTTTAGACGAAAAAATCTGTAAAAAAGAAATTTTAATTCAGGATTGAGTAATAAAATTATGATTCGCTACAATAGCAAAGAAATGAACGAACCTTTCGTAAATTTGATATATATATAAATATATGAATATAAATTCTTTTTTATACTAATATGTACTAATGTGATAATCGTGAAATATTCACGATTTCAAAATATTTCACGCATATATTTACATATAAATTTTACTTGAAATTTTAAATCATTAATGTATTGAAAAACCAAGTGTACTTATGTTTCATAATTTTAACTAAATTCGAAACCCAGTTATTATGATTACAGTTTGGAATTTGAGCGTGTTTGAAAAAAAATTATCAACATGCATTACTTTTCAAAATAATGTAAAATTTATATTTGCTATTGTTTTGATATATTATATGCTAAATAAAATAAAAAAAGTTTTAAATAAGTTTTCTTATGGGAAAATTCTTAGCAAAAACATTCAGAAGCCCCAATCACGCATTTTCCTCCATTTTATAATTTTATTTCAGCAATAATTTATTTTTAGTAATAATTATTGATAATTTATGATAATTCATGACTAATGGTTCGAAGTTCTCAACTGCGCCATG
>BMAV01007107.1:47655-114286 GCA_019973955.1 Trichonephila inaurata madagascariensis
GAATAATTGGTCTTTAAAATTTATTCTATTGAAAATTTTCCTCCTCCGAAGAAGATGTGATTATGTAAATCAAGACTTGTATATAAAGATTAAACTTTCGAGTTAGGAGGAGAGAGGTTAGACTGCTATAGGATAGAAGTGATTCATTAACATAAAGCTAGGCGAGAGCAATTCGTAGTAATATTAAGATTGACGTTTTGGTCAATTAAGTGTTAAATTGGATAAGAAGGTGTATTGCCTGGACGTAAGTGATCCAATTTATGGTTAATACTTCTCGTCTACCTCACTATTGCTTCTCATATTTGGTAATTAGTGCATTTCTTAACTTGAGTTATTGAATTTGTGTCGTTGTTGATAAGTGTGAATAAAAAAAGTTTGTTTTGAATATGGCTAACCTTTCTTATCACCCTCTCGCACTAATGGACGCTACGGGACGTCCATTACAGTTGTTTGTCAGGACCGTTGTATTATTTCGTGTTAACCGATATTTCGTTTAAATATTTTCGCGTTAAATGCATTTCACTGTACTTTTATTTCAATTCTTTTAATGGCGAATGTAAAAAAAAAAAATGATTGTACATTAACTCTTGGAAGTCAATGTGTTTGTATGTTGAGGCTTTTAATGATACAAAATATTTAAAATTTGTTTTAATGAAAAAGTCAGAAAATACAAAAATCATAAGCTCTAAAGTAAACATTTCTTTAATTATGGAAATGGAGTAACAAATGAAGAGTAAGATTTTATCCAAACTATGCATATGAAAGATTAAATTGATCTTAAGTCATGAAAATAATATCCTGAGTGTTACGTGACTATTTTATTCGGACGAAAAAATAAATAAATATGCGAAGTTTGAGAAGCAAAATATTTGAATGCAACTCTGGTTTCTCGAAAAGTATTCAATATTTTCCCCCGAAAGAAATCGTTAAGGAAATATTCGAGTAAATAATCTAGCTAGAGCTTTTTATTTCTCAATTCGAAAATACAATGCCCATTCCATTGTCCTTATTCTTTCAATTTCATCAATTAAGAGCCAGTGTTTTGAAATTTTTCCATTATATTAAATTTCACTGAATCAAAATCTCAGTGAAACTGAAGTTTCTCTCCTTTATTTTTTAGTTATTTTCTCCGAAACGACTATTATAATGGAATGTATTACGATAGAAAATTGATGATGGAATTTTCTTAAAGCTATAATTAACTATTAAAACTATTATTTAATTAAGGATAACTAGAATTTACTAAGGGTTTAGTTAACGGTTATTAAATAATTTTTCACTTTGAATTTGCTTGATCGATCTGTAATATAAAAATTATTCTAAGTGCATTGATTTTAATTCATTCGATGACTTTTTGACTCCTTTCTTTACCTTTCTTTCATATGGACTGCATTTGGACAGATAAGCCTTTACAGACACGGTGAGTCCTCAAGTGTGAGAGCTTTTTCCTTGGTGGCACCATCCAGTGGTGGCTCCCGCTACCGAATTTTTGTCGCTTGAATTTTGTTCTATTAAAGATTTCATCGGATGCTAAATACTGGATTCACTTCTAGTCTTCAACATATTAAGCTACAATTTTACGCTGAGATAGTTTAAGTTTTCATTAATAATAGCTTTAAATAAATCGGAGAAAATAGTTCAAATTGTATGAGAAATGCAAATCTTCAATTTTAACTCTATTTGTCATCTATTCTACACAATTCTGATTCAACTATAAAACTGCTATCAATAATTGCGTCCTTATCTGTGAGATGTAGCGCTTGCGTTTCGTCAATTTAATACTGCAGTTCGAAAACTAAAAATGAAGGTTATATGGAAACCTTCCATTTTTTTTATGTATTTATGTGTGTGTGGAAGAGCTCACTTTATTTATTATTAAAATAATAAAGAGTAGGTCTTTAATTCACACATTCATTTGTTGTGAATATAAGCAACGGGATATCACTCACGTGCAAAAATTTAGAACCCGTCAAATTGCAATTATTTCTTCAAAATTCTCATCAAATATCCTCCTTAAAATGAGCATATCATTTCATTAAAATATTTCTATTTGAACAGGACGCTTTTACTCACGAGAAATTAAGCAGTAAAATGTATAGAAAAAGAAGAAAGGAAAATATATCACTCACGTGCAAAAATTTAGAACCCGTCACACAAATTGCAATTATTTCTTCAAAATCCTGATAGAATATCCTCCTTAAAATGAGTATATTATTTCATTATAAAATATGTCTATTTGAACAGCATACCTTTACTCACGAGAAATTACGCAGTAAAATGTATAGAAAAAGAAGAAAGGAAAATATATGAAACTCTCTGAGGAAGAGTTGTGTTACCTAGGGCTCGGATATCTTCTGTAAAGTGCTAGTGAATGCAATTAATATTAATGAGCAACATAATATGGGCTTTTTTTTCTCGCTGGAGTCAATGAAAGTTGTCGAGTTTCTCCTTATTTTTTTTTAATAATTGAACTAACAGATTTATATTACTATTATTCTTTTATAAATAAAGTTTACAAACTAAAAATATTTCTTTTCACCGGTAAAAGAAGCGTTTGGAGGTGAATAATTGATTTATATTCAGATGCGCATTCTGAACGCAATACTTTCTATCATAGAATTTCTATTTTCTATCTATTTTCTATCATAGTAGTATAAAAAAGTATTTCTCTGATTTTAAGCTTTTTTTCAAGTTTTATTTTCTTTCAAGTCAGATTTTAAGTTTAACCCCTTCCAGGCTCATTTTATTTCTGGATTATGGAAAAAAAAATTTTCTATTTTTTATGCTTATTTTCAAACATATATATCTCTTTAAACATAATAGCACCATTCGCATACAAAATATCTCCAAAATTAATGTAAAAAAATATATTTCAGTAAATGAGTAATTTACCTCTAAAGTTGGCTTTCTTGACGGCATAAATCATTAGACTTTGATGTTAATTCACTCTAACTGTAAGTATAAAGCTTAGAATACCTAGCATTTATCTTGAATTACAAATTTTATTTACATCTTTTGCATTTACATGAATGGTCAGGAAATTATTTATCAAAATTTGATCGTGCAGAATAAATTAGAAAATACGGTACTGCACATAACCCAACATCGCAATCTGTGTAATACAATCTTGTTTCTCTTCTTACCTTTGTGTGCTGTCTCTCTTTGAGCATCAAATAATGCACTGTCGTGTTGGATTAGTTTTTTTCTCTGTTGGGGAAATGTAATCAACAAAGTTTCTTTCAGAAAAGCGTAAAGCGGAGGGTGTGTGCTCCGCAGAAGGTCGTCCTCTTTTTGCAGAAAATTCCACTGATTGGTAGTTTTCAATTATTCGATACCATAAAAACCACATGTGAAATAATTCGGGAAAGACTGATTCCACAGTGTAAATTTTCACAGTGCTCGATCTACACTCGGGATGAGTCAGGATAATATGTTTCACCTGCCCAAGCTCAGCTCGGGAAAAACCGAGAAGGGGTAAAAACCAAAGGATCATAACCATGATATATTTGGAGTTATTTTGGTTTGCATGTTAGCTTTATATTTGATACTGTTGACAAATTTTGGGACTTATTTCCTTTGTATCTTTACAGCAGTTAAATCTATGTTTAAAAAAGCCCAAATTTTAAAACAATTTTTTTATGTACTGAAGAATACATAAAATGTGAGAAAGAAGAGAAGATAGGTAAAAGCAAAACACCCCGGGTTATAATTAAGGCACTTTTTTTAATCTTATTTTTTTTTAATATTAAACCATTAGCAATGTAAAGATAGTTTTATCAAAGTAATTGAATTGGAATAGTATAAATAAGAAACACAATTGTAAAAGAATAAAGAAATCGCATAATTGTAAAAGAATAAAGAAATCGCACAATTATATAAGTCACATTAAATTATATCCCTTTCTTAAATTTTTAAATATTTGAATTTTAGAAACTTCTAATATCACGTAAATTTCTATTTCATATACTGCTATTTACAAAAAAGAAAAAAAAAAAGAAACTCAATTAGAGCATTTATCCATAAAATATACAGAGTAAAATTTTATAAATTTTCTTGAAAAAAAGTTTCTGAATAAGAGACCAACATTTTTCCTTCCTCTCAAATCCTTTTCGAAGAGTTCTTTCTATGCACACACGTAAAAAATTATGTGTATGCATATTATTTACAAAGAAAGACGCACATTCGTTAAGAAAATGACTACAGGGAACCTCTAAAAGCCCAGGACATAAATCAGCTTTAAGCCTATTCTAAATTCCTTGGGCTTAAGCCTATTCTAAATTCCTTGGAACGTAGATGTTAAAATCGTAACTTGGATAGAAATGAAATAAAAAAAGGCCTTGGGAGACATAAGAAGATGGAATAATTTATTTTATGTTGGAACTGCGTGTCAGCAAGTTTGTGTTTGTTTTAGTGTAGAAAAATATGTTTCTTTGCTTTCTAAATAACCATTCCACGTTTGATAGTTATTTTTTAGGGTTTTTTTATGTACTTCGAGAACATTTTTATGCCCTCGATCTTATTTATTGACAAAATAAATTTTTACTATTTTTGTGAATAATGTAGTTCTTGTATGTAATAGCCCAAACATCTTTTTTTCATTTAAGGGATTTTTTTTAAAATATGCGGATTTCTGTTCTTAAAATAAAAACATCACGGCCTGTCTTTTCAGAATTTATTATATGAGATATTGTATTCAGAAAAGTAAATATTACAGCATACATAAAAATGAAAATTTTGCCTTCAGAAATAATTAATGTTGATTTTCAGCGTAATATTATTTAATTGTAAGTATTAAATTTTAAGAATCAAGCAACTATTTTTGGTTACATAAATGTATTTATCTCATTCAAATTACACTAATAAACGAAAGCTGGTTTTTCATTTTTTCTTACACTCAAATCTAACATTTCGACTGGATACATTTTTGAGAACATAAAAAGGATAATGATAATGAATGGTACTTCTTATTTATGTTAAATGTACAATATGTATTTATGGGTTATTACAATATCATTTTATGAGATTGTACAGTCAAATATTTAATTCAACTGCAGTATACTTTCACATATTTTGCGCAGCAGAACTTACTTTAAGCGTATTAATTTATTAATGCACTTAAAGTAACATTAAGAAAAGCTATTATTAAGCACATTAATTCCTGATTTTTTCGTTTAGATTTTTGTTCAGTATCTTTTCTCATGATAAATCAACAATAGACAGGATGTATTGCTGCAGTCCATTGCGATCGATAATGATACTTCAAAATATATACCTGTTGGTGAAATCGTTCAATATGTTCATTGATCATTGCTGTCATATTTGAGCAAAAGTACAGGGGGAAAATGTAACAAATGAAGTTTAAATGACGTGTGACAGCATAAGTTCTTAAAGTTTTAGTTCTCCATATATTTTGAACTATACTTTTGTAGTTTGTTCCTTTGTTATTCCCAAGAAAATTTTCCGCAATGTTCTTGAATGAAAATCAGGCGGCTTTTTCTACCTTCGTAAAAATGGTTTCAAAATGGTTTTTTTTTTTAGAAGTTATCAAATGTCTAGAATGTGGTTTATTTTAGCATCCAATATCGACGTAAATGGTCTCACATAAACTCAAATGCTTTATTGTCCTAATCGATAACTTTTATGAAATTTTTTAATCAATCCCAGCCTGATATAAAGTGGTGAATGCAACATAAACGTTGACACTACTATGGGTAGATTAACTACAATTTTAATCCGTGGGTTCCAAAAGTTTTCGAGGCCATTTTTGTGTACGTCATTGTTTATTTTTTCTAGAATGTCACATTCACCAACTAAGTATGAGTATTTTGTAAAACTTGTTGCCTTACCAAAAAATAGAGAGGACTTTCAAATCATTTCATATTTTCCATTTAAAACCATCATTCTTCAACACAAACAATAGCTTCATAAACTCACCCTCTGAAGCATATCCTACTGGCATGGTTTTATATTTTTGCATTGAGAAAAAGCATTGCTTTTAAGCTCACCTAAAGCGATTTAATAGAAAGTCGTCATTCCTCTGATTTTTGATACAGATCTAAAGATGCTATAAGGCTTGGAATATCGTCACAAAAGTATACTTTATCATCTTTTTCTCTCATACAAACAAATTAATTAACTACCACAGGAATGAAAATGTATAAGTATTCATAAGGCAATACGTGTATCATTAGTCAACACCTTAACCTCAAATCATGCACAAGATCATTCAACAGGGGTGTAACGGCGAATATTAGAACCTTCCTGGAGTGTCGTAATGGAGAATATTAGGGCCCCAAGCTGGATCTTATAAAGGGTATGTACTTGGCGTCAGTCCGGCTTTGGGCCCCCTAGAACCCTGCTCCTCCACCGCGATGCGAGGGTGTACGTTACGCCACTGTCATTCAATTGTGCTTGCGTTATCATGTGAAGTCCGAATGTTTTTCTGACGGAATTTAATCCATGCCTGTTTAACTTTCATGGCTATAAGATGGCATACATTTTTCATCAAACTAAAGGATTATTAACGTGATGTTGTGGTATGTACAAGAAGTATGCCACTGTATGGTATTAGCCTTATTGAAGAACCGCTATATTGGGATACTGAACATGCTTCTGCTTTTTAAATGTATTTCTGCTTTTGGAGTCATACAAGAAAAAACAATCCTCTAAATCTTTAAATTCCCTCCAGATCATTAATATGGTAAAAGACGATGAACTTCCCTTACCTTTGATCCATTTCGAAATCGGGTAGAACAGCGAAAAGAGCTGAAATATTGTTTTCGTAGTTTATCATATTTGCCAATTTCTTGTCCAAAATCTCTCTCTCTCTATATATATATAAGATAAAAGCAACTCCCACTCACTCATCACGAGGTTTCCGAAACTATTAGACGTACAGACTTGAAATTTGGCAGACATGTACCTTTTGTTAAATACAAATCAGCTAAGAACAAGGTTTGAAGAAATCGACTCCCAAGGGGTGCTGCTGGGGCGTTATAGACAAATTCCCATTTTCGAGCTATTAGCCCTACAGACTAGAAATTTGGCAAGCATGTTTTTGTTGAGCAGAGATCCTCTAAGAACGAGTGAGTTTTAACGGAAATGGACTCCCAAAGTAGGTTACTAAGTTACATGAGTGTTATAGATAAAATATTCCCTTTTTTGAAATATTAGACCTACACACCTAAAGCTTGTCAAGCGTGTTTCTTTTGTTGAGTAGAAATCCGCTAAAAACGAGTTTTATAAAAATAGACTCCCAAGGAGGGATATGGGGAGTAAAAGATAAAAATTCCCGTTTTTCAAATATTAGAAATATTGGTCTGAAATTTATAGCAAGCACTTTTCTTTTGTTGAGTAGAGATACTCTAAAAACGGGTTTGTGAATATCAACTACCAGGAACGGAGGATTAAGGGGGTATTATAATAAAAATTCTTTCAGAGAAAAAACGATAGCAAGTATTATACAAGCATTGTTAACATCTTAGAAACTACAAAATATTATAACAAGTAGTAAAACATTCATCAGACAAGCACAAACGAGATTTTAAACTGCATTACATTTAAAATTCATTATAAAACAATTCCACATCATAGAAATATGCTAGAGTTTACTTTAAATGTTTTTAATCATGTGTGATAAGACTTAAGTTGTAAAAATGCTTAAGGTATCCGACTACGTTCGGAACCGTGATTTTGCAAAAGCGTATAAATGGATAATATTTATGATATTTAGCGTCACTTAGATTAGAAAATGTACATAAAATTGTTTTAAGTATATTATTACAATAAAAATTTTTAAAGTACAATATTTTGGCAAAAATTGAACATAGAATGACCCATTTTCAAAATATTCTTCTTTTGTGAAAAATGCTTCTATTATAATAATATTTTGCCTGTCTATAGCTCAGACCTCTGTACAGAGACTCAGCTAGAATTTTTGAAATATATAACTTAGAAGTGGGTTTATCCATATTTTACGATAACAGAGAGGAGCAATTTTAAGAAAAAAACGCCGATAATTATTTCAATTGGTGGTAACTCTGAAAATAAAGTGAATTTTTCAAAAATCCTAGTTCAGACTCTCTGGAGAAGTCTTTACTTTATATAAGCACGCTCGCGCGCGCGAAATATTATTTTAGAATCATTTTTTATAAAAGGAGAACATTTTGAAAAAAGATTATTTTAAGTTAATTTTTTTGCCAAAATATTGTATTTAGATAATTTTTTTTTGTCAAAAAATTTTTTTTTGCCTTATTATTCTAATCTAAGTAAAACTAAATATCATGAAAATTATCCATTCATGCTCTTTTTTAAAATCACGGTTCAGAACATATGTATAGTTAGTATGTATAGTGTGTATAGTATATATAGTTTGTATGTATACCTTACATAAAAACTATACATATGTATGTATACAAGTATACATACAAAAAATTGAAAAATTGGAGGTAAAATTAAAATTCTACAGAAGTTAATGTCGAACAAAAAATAGCTGCACCGGAAATCATCTATCTGTTAATTTGCTTCCATTGACTAGTGTGAAGCTTTTAGTTCACTTTTCAGGCTAAATGCTACTTTGCGGGTATGCAGACGTTTTAATCGCAGTTTGGATGCTATTACTAATCAGATAAAACTCCTAGGATTATCCCAAAGTAATGCATTCAAATTTTTCTTGACAGTCAGATTTCAACGCATGTCATATTTTCTCTCTTGGTTGTTTGCGAAAAGAGAGCGAATGCTTCGAATGTTTATTCAGGGGTCTGATCACTTTCCAAATTGCAGCTGTATATCTTATGGTAAAATAAGTTTTTGAAATAAAATAGAATACATGAGGACTCTGAGAGGAAAAACAAGCTGATGGTAACATTAGGGATGCTATTTAGTAGTTTATTTTGAAAGTATATTTAAAAAAATAAAAAACTATAAAATCTAATCCTAGATGCTAGGTTAATCTTTTGGCGTGATTCTGAATCGCCTTTCTTACCGGTGCATTTTGATTTAATATTATTTGTGTGATTCACAAAAACTTTTGAGGATGACGAGACAAGTTCTTAAATATTCTTCTGTAGAAATAAATGAATTATTTGAAGATATTTCTACAATAATACAATTGTTTTTACCAATAGGAATTGTTGAATTTCAAACGATATCAAAAACACAAAAATGTAAAACTTGCTTAATTTAGGATATGTAACCACTACTCGATTGAGTTCTGAATTAAATTATGACGTTTTTGAATATATTGTAACAATACCAACAAATAAGGAAAATATCGAGATTTGTAGAGTACAGAAATGCTTTGAACAACTAATCTCTATTTTCATGGGGTTCATGGGCTCAAAGGGTACACATGGTCCCTTATCTAAGAAATTATTTTTACTAGACGCGTTTTATTATCTAGTAAATAACATTAACAAATAGTCTTTTTAAGAACAAATGGTACTTCTTAAGAACTTTATACCTTTACATCAGGAAGTAATTAACTAAATTAAGTTCTCTTTTGAGAGCTATGTGCCTTTAATATAATCAAGAAGCTATTTAAAAAACCAGTCTTAAAAACAAATTTAAGTCTACCTTAAACATCAATTTATATCTTAATTACTAATATGTGCAATATGTATTTTTTTCTAATTTCTTTTTTAATTATTAATTACCGATGATCTTCGGATATCATTTTCTTTTCAGATTTTATTTGTAATAATTTCTTTTTCTATTTAGTCTATAACCTCAGTAAGGGAGAAATGCTACATTTTTAATGTTTATTTTGATTTTATTTTGAAATAACGACATTACTTTTTGGAGGAATATAAATTTATCCTTTTCTTTTTAATATAAAAGAAAATTCAAATGATTTTAAAGTAGCGGGGAAAATTTTAAAAAAAAATTTACTAAACAACAATTTATTTCTAAATTTTAGAAATAGAATGATGCAGCTTTTTTAGGCAGAAAAAAATGACTAAAAGCAATTTAAAGAACATCCTTTTTTTCTAGGTATGTAAAGAGGCAATTTAAATTCCCTTGGTCTTTATCAAATAATTCGATTGAGAAAGATGAAAAAAAGTATTCCCAAAGTGAAAGGCATTGTAAAACTATCTCTGGAGGACTGAAAGTGTCGAAATAAAAAAAGATGTTTGTCCTGTTAATGCATGCGTACACATCATGCATGACAGTAAGAATCAGAATGAAATGTTCATTGTAAAATAGTTAAATTTGTTACTATAAATGGAGTTAGTAAAAAATCAGAGTGTTCTCTTTCGAATTCTAGAATGAAACCATCAACTTCAATATATACGCTTTGTCAACAACTGATGCGGGTAAATCCCCCTGTAATACTTCCTTTTATTTGCACGTCCTTGTCACCCCATACATACCTATGCTATTGAATTGAACCATATCTGCCGAATGATGACGCAGGTAAAAGAACGGCTTATGCATCATGCTTTTTAGGACCTAAGCCTCAACGTTATATGCATCATTGAATAGTAGATGCGGTGAAAAGCAAGAAAAGCATCACATCGTAATGTTGTGGTATTAACTGAACAATAAAACGAAAATGTCCTGTTTTGAATACTTCTACTTCACATTATGTCTGCAGCCAGTGCCATATTGTATTGTTTCCATTTGTTGTAATTTACTGTGAGTTGAAGGTATCATAAATAATAAACAAACAAAATCAGTTCAGGAATCTTATTACTGTGCGTTAAAGATGCGGGTTCTGTGAATACAACGGTAAAAGAAACGTTTCTTATTTGATAGTTCGAAGAATATTAGAGTTGTCAATGTTTATATCACATCGTATTTCATATTTAATTACCAGTATTTTTAAAAAATGTACTAAATTGCAAACAATTTATCTTTTTCAGGAATAAATTGAATGATTTTTAGTTTAGTTCATAATATTATAGCTACGAAAAATATTGTATTTTTTTAAAAAAATTAAATTTTTTAAAATTTTGTAATGACCAAATTAAAAACAGCTTACTAAAGAGTCAAGTTTCTTGAAACAGTTCCAGATCAATCGATAAATATCAATCAAAATTATTCTTATACGATATAAATAGTTATTTTTTAAAGAAAGTATAAGTTTATTTGGTTATCTTAAAAATTAAGAAAGATATTAATTAAAAATACAGACTAAATTTTACACTTCAAAAGCATTTGATTCTGTATCGTATTTATTCGTTTTAAAAACTACTAATTAACAATTAAATTTAAATTTACATTTAAAAATTTTTTTATCACTATTCACTTAGATAAAGCTTAAAATGAGCTTTTAAAAGTACCAAAATATATTCCTGGAAAAACATAGAACAATGGGTTCTCTAGCAATTTAAAATTAATCTACTTTTGATTGCTTTAAATGATTTGATATTAATTTTCTTATAATTTATCTTTTGTTTTTCAGATAATTTTGTTTTTAGTTAAAATAATTTCATATACAATAAAAAGTTATTGGAAGAAAAAGAAAACATTTGAATTCAATTCCTATGTGATATAATATAAGCAATAAATTTATCCTCAAATAGAAAAGCTTAAACTTTTGTGATACAGCATATTAAAAATAATTAATTTTTATTTATATTTTATAAATTTACAAAAAAAAAAAAAAACCCTTGAGAAAAAGCTTTATTTTTCTTTTCATTGAGTTTATAGTGGTCTTTATTTTAAAAATAGGGAGGGAAAAAGTACGTTTAGAGCAAAGTAATTATCCCGCTTTCTTGTTTTATGCATTAAAAAACGAAAGTCAGATGGGAAAATGGTTTGAGTTATTGTAATCTTACGCCTACGAACAATAGAATACCTTACCACCTGTTTCATTATTAGACGTTTTTCCCCTTATGCACATCAACTATTATACCATTGCATCATAAAATAGTTTAAAAATTTTTGTGCTGAAACATGCACGCAAAGCAATTTTGAATAAGGGAATATATATCTACAAAATAAATAAAATCTGAAAATCTAATTTGAAAATTTTAATATCCAATGCATTGTATAAAAAAGGTTATAATGATTCAATTTTGTTCTTACATAATCTGCAATTATAATGTCCACAAAAATTTAAAAATCTTAAGATATGTTTACTATTAAATAAAATTGTAAAATATACCACTATATATGTAATGTAAAAATATTTATGAAAGAAAAAAAAATGCCCTAAAAACAAAACATTTGTATATTGGGTTTTAATCAATTTAATAATCACATTTCTCTCCTTTAGATTTTATTACTATAGTAAAAAATGTTACACTGTTACTGGTTGTTACACTGTTGTTTTTTATATTTTTAAATGCCAAATTTTTAAGAATCTGACAGATCTGAATGATTCAGAATTTTTTAATTCTCTCTCACTCTCAATTCTATCAAAAATTTAAAAAAAAAATGGAAATTTTTTTAATTTTGAAGGAAAAGAAAGCGAAACTGAAAGTTTTAATCAGAACTTATGCAAATAATTAAATTTTGGATTTTATTTTCGGCAATGAATTTAAAACATTTTGAATAAAAAAAAATGTTTATTTGAATGATATTAATGGATAATAAATTTACACATTTTACCCATTCGTGTAAAAGTATCCTCGGAAAATTAACTGAAATTTTGAAAATGTTTCATCGACTTTTTCAGACACATTTTAAATATATTTACGAAACATAACTTGCAAATTTGTAATAGTACGTGCTAAAACTGTAATTTTAATACTCGCGCAAAAAATGAGAGTATGTTTATATTTACGTTGCACTACAAAGCTGCTCGAGGGCTATTGGAGAGGAACCTCGTATTTTTCAACCATGGTCAAGTGACGAGGACGACACCTGAACTGAGACACCCCCTCTCTTAACTTCCTCATCACACCAACGGTAGGACGTTTGAGCCTCGACATATTTAACGTGCAAAAGCCGCCTCTGCACGATGAGTATTCAGCGCACTGGGCTCCAGCTCTGACATGCCAGTCGCGAGTTCTTGACCTTGACCACTAGGCTACCCCTACCGCTTTCCAAAAATAGTTTTGCTTCAATTATCTAAACTTCACAATTTTATCAGTTTCCTGTCATTTCAGGGATCTCACCTTTTGATTTTAAGTATTTTACTTTCTTATGTTTAAATTTCACAAGTATTTGTGCTCTGATTCATGTACTTTGAAAATGATTAGGAAATGCTATTTAAGAAATGCACCTTTTTTCAAAATGATTATTTGTTAAATATATATTTAATTCAAGTTTTAAGTCTCTTACCCATTTAAATTTCCAGACAAAAGTACTTAATGTGATTTTATAATTATTTTATTATTGCGCAAGTGTTTTTGTATGCCCTAGCTAGTTATTTTATTTTTCGGAAAACTGTTATTTATATGAACGAACTAAAACTTAATAATTCTCCATTGATCATATTTAAAAATATTATGAAGCTCTTTACGTATTTTTAGCTTTTAAAAACATGATATAAAAGTACACAAAATTTGGCAGAGCCTATATCTTTTCTCCTGTTACGGAATCAAGAAAATAAATATTCAAATGATAAAATCAAAAAATTAATTTCCCCCCGTATCACTTTTATTACTACATCGTAATATTTTGATCTCAGATAAGATACATATAATTTCAAGTGTACACACACATATAACACTCATATAAATAAATTCTCTAACACTTGAAAATTTTATAAATAAGTTATCTCTAATTATTTTATCTTAAATTGTTGTTTATTTAACGCATTTAAATGAGTGCATCTTAAGGTGCTTATAAAAGTGTTCAGAATTGTAAAATTATTACAAAGAAAGTATATCCATGCAAAAAAAGAAAATTTCTTTTCCATTTGTATACGTATTTATTTTTTTTAATTCATTTCTCTCTCTCTCATAACGTAATTTCTCCTTAATGTATGCACACATATTAAGTTACGACATGGCAATATTAGGAATGTGATTTCAAAACTTAATGTTACAAAAATATTCAGCATTCTATACAAAACGTTGAAAATCAATTTGTAACTTACTATATTTAATGAAAAAAAAAAACATTTTAAACATAAGTTAATTAAAAGATCATATTATAAATATAAACCTTTTGTCAGAGGATTTTAACACGTGTGTGGAAAGAATAATTAAGAATAAAACTTATTAACTGATGTATTTTCACCAACATCACCCAACGTCGGGTAAATGCAGACCACACACATTAGAATTTGAATTTGATTATAGGTTACCTCAACCGTAACAGTGCATATAAAATAAACTTTGCATGTTTGTTAACTGAAAAGCAAAATAAACCATTTTTTTAAAAAGAATAATAGTTCTGTATGCGCATTTCAAGTTGTAAGAAAGTTGAAAAACCAGAAGTGGTTTTAGAGAAAATCAATAATAAAAATAAAGAAAAGTCGAAATGAATTTAGAAAAAAAAAAGTATATAAATTAAACATATGGAGTGAATAGTAAAAAAAGAAAAAACAGACTATCTTAAACCAAGCAAACTATAAAATGATAAACTCTTATTTAGTTTGATTGTATGCTTATATATAGATTTTTTGTAAAAGTTCGTTTTTGCCTTAACAAAACAATCAGCAGAAGCATGCACTATCGTCTACAGCAGACAGAATGATTGTGCTGAAGTATCTTATCTGATACATTTATGAATAAAAGAGATAAGAATAGTTTTTTTTAAGAAAAAAGAGAGTATAAACCTGCCGACAAGTAATTTTTACTAGTGAAAATTCTACCAGTTCTTTTTCGCGATGTGTAATATCTTTCAAGGAACAATTTTCACAAGCACTCATTGCGGAAGAACATAAATATCTGCAGTTAACCCAACAGTGCGAGAGGTCAATGAAGTAGAAGTGTACAAAAGTGCTAGTGTCCTTCGCGTCTGAGATAAATTCTCTAAAAATATAAACAAATACGGAAGAGCGTTGAGGAAATCCAATACTGCAAGATACCAGACACGTGTCAACACAAGTCGTGTTGAGGACACAACGTTTAAGTATAGAAAGCAGACAATTGTTTTGTCATAAAATCATAATTTGACATTTGTTTTTGAGACCGAGAAGTACGAAAATGGCTACTGCAATTCTTGTCTATCAACAAAAGTTTCATTTGCGATCTGATATGATATGCATTTAATGAAGCATACATCAAGATATGCAAGTAAAGTCTCAACCCTTTTTTTTTATCTTCATTTTGTAGAAATGAAAGTTATGCAATCCATGAAATTAAAGGATATTGTCATGTCTTGCAGGTTCTTAACACTAGAAAGACTGAAACTTAGTATATACCTATATTGCCCAAAAGCAGTCAAAATGACTGCATTGTGAAAAAATGGTCAATGTGTAAAAAAATTCGTTTAAAATTAATTTTTAATATTTTTTCTATGTTATTTACAGTCATATAACAAGTTATTAGTAAATATTAACAATAAAAAAATTTACTTCACTTGGAAAAAAATATATTCTAAAAAATCTAAGAAATTACTCATTATGTATGTAATTTTTTTCTAATTGAAATTAAAAAGCAGTCAAAATGACTTCCTTTGAGCAATCTAGTGTTAAAAAAGGAATATGTGGTTTCATGTTAACAGATTCGCGAGATAATTGAATCTCTTTCCAGTGTGAAAAGCTAACTGGCAAGTGTCGACAGGATTATCATATAATTTATATAAAATAATTTAAATTTATCAATCAAAAGTTTTAAGATTTCTGTATATGTATATGAGATTTATATTTAAGAAGCAATTTCTTGCATGTTAAGGTTGCTTTTAATTTTTATTATTAAATATCGTGTTTCTTAACTAGTAATTTTTGAATTACTAGTTTGAAACATATTAAAACTAGTAATATTGAAACAATACAACTGCTTAATGTAATAGAAATCTCAAATTATGGTTTAGCTAGTAATTTTAAGAAAATAAAATGAGCATTTTTTTTCTAATGCGTTTGGTTATATTTTATGTAGTACTATAAAAAGCACGACTGTTTCAACATAAATCTATGAAATATTCAGTTGAATACAAAGTGTCTCATTTATTTATAATATTGTGGCTAACTTTTTTTTTTAAAAGAAAAGAAAGTTATTTCTTTATCAAGTTAAGTTGTATAGGTGCTAAAAGTAGATAATCTGTCTCGTGTTATTTTCACCTTAAACTATTGATTGATAAAATTGTTATGACTTTAGAGCAGTAGCTGTCAAATTTCTGTGCCCAAGGTCCCGTTTTTATACCAAACACTTGACTAAGAACCCCCAAGTGAAATAACTCTATTTCAATGCACAATACAAAATCATAAATTTAACTTTGATGTCATGAATGGTAAGGGTTGACGCAAAAATAAAGTTCTAATAAAATATTGTGGTATCTGAAAAGTAGTATTTATTCAAGTAATAACTTTTGCATTAAAATATAGAATAACTTTTTTCCCAATGAGTTGGTGAATAGAGAAAGAACAATACTGTTTTCTGTTCAAAACTAAGAAAAATTTGTTGCATTAATTTCAAACATCGATATCATGCACACAACAAAACTAAGCTGTTGATTAAATATATGACTCTTTGATAATACCATATTTTAGATAAGTTATTGTATGTAGCGGCGAAATTCCATCCCTATTTAAATCTGCATAGACGGTCGCACCAGCAATCGGTCTTACGCTTGGCATTACTTATACCAGAGGTGGGGAACCTTTTTATACCATTAGAGGCTACATGTAAATTAAATAGTAATAAAGAAGGCCACATAGGTTAATGTGCCTATGAATGCGACTAAAATTAAATTATTATAGTTTTTGTATAGATTATACATTACATGGAAATATTATAAAAAAAACAAATCCTGATTTATCTATTATTTGACATAATAAATTACAATATAAAATATTTTTGCATTCACATAAGGGAAAAACCTTGTTATAACATTAATAATTTATTATTATTATTATTTAAATTATTAAATTCATAGATACCGTTGAAACTTTCTATATTTCACTGTTGGTAATTTTTTTATTAATGTGTATAAGCATGTATATATAAGTATGTATTATGCTTACATAAATAAATTATATATATAGGCTTATTCTCTACAAACAAGAGATAACATCCATCAATCACATTCGAAAAACACATAGACAGTTGGAAAATCATACAATGAAGGACATATGAGTAAACGAGATTAAAAATTATAAAGTGGATGCAGCAGTATTATAAACATTGCTGACTTAGGACAGCTAATATATAAAACAATTTATATAAAAGTGGGGCTGAACATATTTTTTGGCCAACCAACCTTCCCTCTGTATGTAAATAATACTGAGCAAAAACCTATTGAAAGTAATGGATAGGAATATCTAAATCCATTTCAAGAAAGAGGTAATTTACCTAAAAATTGCACTTAAAAATGCAGAGCCCTCGCTAAATCTGAGTGCAATAAAAAAGTTATTGCCAGATTCTGGACCCTAATGCTGATTCAAAGCATGAGAATGGCTGAAATGTAGCACTAAACAAAAGTATAAAAAGAATGGAAATAAAAATTAATAAGAGTTACACAAATTATAATATATATAATTTATTTATGTATAATAATATATAATATAAATAATATAATCTAATAATAATAATAATAATATATATATATATATATATATTTGGACCAAACTTCGTAACGCGAAGCCTTAATTAAGGTATCCGACTACGTTCGGAACCGTGATTTTTCAAAAGCGTATAAATGGATACTATTTATGATATTTAGTGTCACTTAGATTAGAAAATGTATATAATGTAATGTATATTATAGCAATAAAAAATGATTTAAGTACAATATTTTGACAAAAACTGAAGATAGAATGACCAACTTTCAAAATATTCTCCTTTTGTGAAAGATGCTTCTATTATAATAATATTTTGCCTGCATATAGCTCAAACCTCCGTACAGAGGCTCAACTACGATTTTTGAAATATATAACTTAGAAGAGGGTTTTTCCATGTTTTACGACAACAGAGGGGAGAAATTTTAAGAAAAAAACGCCAATAATTATTTAAATGGGTTGTAACTCTGAAAATAATGTGAATTTTTCAAAAATCATAGTTGAGCCTCTGTAAAGAGGTCTGAGTTATATACAGGTAAAATATTATTATAATAGAAGCATTTTTCACAAAAGGAGAACATTTTGAAAAGAGATTATTCTAAGCTCATTTTTTGCCGAAATATTGTATTTAAATAATTTTTTTTGTCAAAATGTCCTTAAAAAAATTTCATACAAGTATTCTAATCTAAGTACACTAAATATTATGAAAATTATCCATTTATGCGCTATTTTAAAATCACGGTTCCGAACGTAGTCGGATACCTTAAATGATCATGGGCATGTGTTGTAGTGTTGCTATGTTGCACTGGATGGAATTCTAACATTTGAAATGTACAATTGACTTTTCCCAAGAGTGATCATTGAAACACATACATACATTCATGCCATTCTTTATTTAATTCCATTGATTTTCAAACTGTTGCAATCTATACAATTAAATATTAATTAATACAAGTGTTAGCTTTTATAAAGGCCGTAGGGTTCCCCACCTTTGACTTATACCCATATAATTTTTTTTTTTTTTAGTTTCTTCTCTTAAACTTCTTAACACATAATAATCATTGCTAGTTTATTTTAATCGAAATACGTGACTAATATTTTACCTTATATTAAACCTTTTGCAGATCTTCTAACGTTGTCCATGCATCCCCAAATTAATTTAAATTTTTCACGGAAACCCTAAGTAGTCACAAGAGCTCTCAGGGGTGCGTAAAAGCTACTTTGGGAATCTACGCCTTAGAGGGGGGAAAGTGAAATGATTAATAATGGAATCATTTTTGAAATATATTTTAACTGGATCTTTTTTTTACTCTGATTCAGCACAAAAATTTCACGTTTCTAAAAACTATTTTTAGCTCTGGCTGAAGTCACACTCTTGGTTTAGGTGCCAACAGCAGAAACATGTTTGGGGAGAAAGTTAACTACCTCCGACGAAAAAGAGTTCTTAGACAAAAGATAGACTGCCAAGTTAAGTGTTGCTTTTTAAAAAAACAAAATAGTGACTTAATTTCGGGAGTAAGTTCATGCAGAAGAATTTTATTATAAACCAGGAATGTGCAGGCTGTGATCTGCAAGCTACAAGCTGATCTTAGTTTATTTACGGGGGGTCTTCCCCCCCCCCCAGGGTCATCACTTAAAAAAAATTGTAATTTTCGAATAGTTCTTTTTATTTTACCTGAACTATTCACCGATGAACAATATGCGCAAATAAAAGAAATAGAAGATCCCTAAATAGTAAACTATTTAGAATAAATTTTGGCTTGAATTAATACAAAAACTGTATCAAGTTTTAAATAAATGGTTCACACAATGCAACATCACGCATCAGATTGAATTTGTATCAATTTTTATTGCTTTTTCTAACACTGTGTAAATATTAATACAGTTTAAATATGTACATCAATGCAAAAATAAGTCAATGTCTATAGCAGGGATGGCGAACCAATGACACGCGTGCCATTGATGGCACGCGACACAATATTTTGGGCACGTCACCGATCAAAACGGTTTGCATTTTAATTTAAAATAACGAAGTTCAATATGAAGAATTATGCACAAACATGAGTGATCGGTCGCAGTTTTCAGTGAGATTTTCTCAGTTCAAAGAATTATCGTAAACGTTCAAGTTTTTTATGTACCCTGATGTGACTTTTTAATAAACTGAATTTGTCCCAATTCGATTAGTTACAAATAGAAAAATTTGAAATGCAACAATGATTTATTTCCGGTCTAGTTCGATATGGATTCAAAAATTTGTTGAAAAAAGGAGAAAGTTAGAATTGATTAAAACAAAAAGGTTAACAAGCCATATAAGTAAAACTGGCTCATTCTAATTTATATATATAACCATATCTTCATCTACCTATGCCTGCGAGTCATTATTTTCAGAGATGAATAACATTAAAGACTCACTCTTAGAAACCGTTTGGCAGATGACTCCAATTCAGCTTGCATTCTGCTAAAAGTAACATCTAATTTGAGCTTATACAAATTATTTGTCATCTAATCTGCCACAACAGAATTCACACTAATGTTATTTTAATTTGAATTAAACGTATAAAGTGAAACATTTTCTACTGTACAGTCTAAAATGTAATTTTTTGTTGTAAGTAAAAAGTTTTGAGTTGTTAGTATTTAGTTTCATTATTTTCTCAATAATCACAAGTCAAAATTATTTGACGGCATGTCTATACCTCATTCAACATTTCTTAAAGAAAAAATGGCACGTTGATCCAAAAAGGTTCGCCACCCCTGGTCTATAGTATTTATATATGAAAAGGCTCATACATGTGACTTGTTCATATGCCATTTATATTTACTACTGATTTTCTTGGAATATTAAAAAGACAAAATTTATTTAGTTTCAATTGTTTATATATCATTTTTACTCAATTGTATATTAGAAAACACATGGTGCTCACTGAAATACACACGCGCCAGCATTTTTTCTTATCTAAATCTCTGAAAAATTTATCTCTTGATAATATTTATACTACAATAAACATTTCGAAAGTAAGTTTTCAGCAGAGATTAATATTTATGATAGGTCCGGTTTACAAAAAATAAATACATATCCCTTTTCCTGATAGTAGATAAATGAGATATGTGTAAAAGATAACGCTATCTGAAATGAGTATATATAAATCTAATTTTTCAAAACATTCTTATATTTTGAAAAGTAAAGCACTGTTTGTTTTAGATATTGCTTGTTATAGTTTCCAAGTACTATAGAGATCTATATACACGACAGTATTTTTTTTTATTATTGTAGATTTATATCTACAAAGTTAGCAATTAGCTGTATATCAGGAGTAATTTTTGAATCAAAAAGTTTTTACTTCGTAATTTTTTCTTTTACACACAATTTGAGAGCTAATATTCTGTACATATATGCATCCTAACTAATCCACTCTGCTCAGTTAATTAAATGCATGATTATTAAAGCAAAGAAAAATCTTTTACAACTATATATTAAGACTCTTTATATACAGGTATATGGTACCCTTCAGTCCAAGTATTTTTAGTCGGTGTGAAATTTTAATTTTTAATAATATATTTTGCCTATCATACTTGGTATTTCATTTGAATACGTGAAATCGCAGCTTTCTTGACTACAATCCATTGGAAGGTATGTAAAAAAAGTTAAGGTATCCGACTACGTTCGGAACCGTAATTTTGAAAAAGCTTGAAATTGGGTAATATTTATGACACTTAGTGTCACTTAGATTAGAAAACGTATATAAAATTGTTTTAAGAATATTATTACAGTAAAAAATTATTTAAGTGCAATATTTTGATAAAAAATGAACATAGAATGACCCATTTTCAAAACATTCTCCCGTTATGAAAAATACTTCTATTATAATAATATTTTACCTGCATATATCTAAGACCTCTGTACAGAGGCTGAACTAGAATTTTTGAAATATGTAATTTAGAAGTGGATTTATCCATATTTTATATACTACAACAGAAGAAAAAAACGCCGATAATTATTTCAATGGGTGGTAACTATGAAAATAATGTGAATTTTTCAAAACTCCTAGTTCAGACTCTCTGGAGAAGTCTTTACTTTATATAAGCACACACACACACACAAAATATTATTATTATATAAACATTTTTTATAAAAGGAGAACATTTTTAAAAAAAGGTTATTCTAAGTTAATTTTTTGCCAAAATATTGTATTTAAATAATTTTTTTTTGTCATAGTGTCTTCTTAAAACAGTTTTATACATATATTCTAATCTAAGGGACACTAAATATACTGAAAATTATCCATTTATGCACTTTTTTACAATCACGGTTCCGAACGCAGTCAGATACGTTAAAGATTTTTAATATATCTTGTTTTCTAGAAATATGATAGATATTATGTGCACTAAAAGATGTAAAATTAGATCCTTTCAGAGAAAAACAATTCTTCAGTTGTAAGAGAAGCTAGCTTTAGGATTTCCAGAGGAAAATACTTATCTTGCATACATTTAGACGAAAAATATTTTACCTCAACCATTTTCCGACCTTTATGAATATTTGACCGATATACTACATCATAGTTTATAAAGCATAAGAAGTTTACCATTGGCTATTCTCTTATTACGGTGATACATCACCCAAGCTAAAATAGAGAACACCTGTGTCTCCTCCATCCTTGAAGGGCTGTAATGAATTAGGGAAATGTATTATTCATATTATGAATAAGTGATACGTCGAATATAATACTAGCTTATGAAAGACGTAGTTCAGTTTGCCTAGCATTATTATTAATGAAAAAAAGACATATTAAAGAGAAAAGCAATGTAACACATCTGTTCAGATCAGTTGTCTATATTGAAATCCATTTTTATAGCTTAATAAATTTCTTTGCTCGTTGCACAATTTATGCTCAAATTTAGAAAGGAAATCCAATGAAAAATAAATCAAGACCTGTAATAATTCAGAATATAACAGATCACAAGATGACTTATTTCTGTTTTAGTTTTAAGAGTGAATTGTTTGCTGGCTGCTTTTTCTGCACAAAATGTTTTCAATTGTTTGTAGCATTGTTTCTTTCTTTATTTTTCTTTATTTATTTATTTGAATTTCTTAAAATTTATTCAGTGCATTCTAGGATTAATATTACCATTTGAAAAGAAAAACTCGAAGTCGAAAAATCGTCGAAAGTGCTTCGTTATTGCCATAAAAGTTCACAATTTTAGTATTCTTTTAATGAAATATATTTTTTAAACTACAAATTTCTGACTAATTAAAATATTCTAAATAATAATTTAAGTGTTTTTTTTTATATTCTGGAAGAAAAATTCTCTTCGAAAATAAAATAATGCATACAGGGGTGAAAGAGAAATATTTTTCGAGGTATTAAGTTTCACTTATGAGCAGTGTTGATGAGTTACGTGAAGTTCATTACATTATATTGCAATTTATATAACTAGATATTTTATATTAACACACTGTAATTCCACAGCTATGGTATTTAACGCAACAGTATGATTTGCACGATTTATGTGCATGAAATATTTGTCCCTTCTTGAGTTAAAGTGACGGATTTTATTTTAGTATATTTATTTTCCTTTCAATATACACACATGAGATATTATAAATTCCTTATTAAAAAAATCATTGCAAACTTGATTTCATTACGCAAAACAGCTTTTTTGTATTCATATTCTAAACACGGTTATTGCAGCAGTACTAAACTGCTAATTATTTTTATATCCCCTTAGTGGTACTGACATTAAAAGGACAAGTGAATTTCCAGTTTAAGAATTTCTGATCTGTCCTATGTTTTAGACGATAAATGGAAATGTAATATTTATTTTTGATAGAAATTCTTATGACCTAGATTATAGGAATTTTCCCAGATTCTTAGATGTATGTATTTCATTTCGTTATATCAATGATTATTCTAGAGTGAAAATATCCAAATAAATCACTGCTAATTTTTTTAGCTACTACTTCTGAAATCATAATTTTCAGTTTTACGAAATCTTTTGTTTGAAGACCTTCGAAACTCTCTCTCTCTCTCTAAATGAAGTAAGCCCTTTATATTTCTACGTTTAGTTTGAAAATACATAAAATGTACTCCAGATAATCATAACCCATGCAAATAGGGGAACAAACTTTTCAGAAATAGTATAGGATTTGGTTTAACGACGTCAGAGATGAGTGCCTTACTATTACAGATAAGTATTTGGAATGGATTTATTTGATTAATGGAATACATATGCACACATTATTATTGATCGAATTTCGGATTAGCTTGATCACAAAATTTTCGTTCATGATAAAGATATGTCTTACAACTTAATAATACGAGCTACTTTTTCTCCTTTCAAATGCTTAGTTTGAGATTCATTTATCCTCATTTCTTAAATTTGCTTCAAGAAAGACTGTTTGTAACAAATTGGAGATTAACTCATATGATCTGATTTTTAAAAAATAGTCCTCCACATATATGTTTATCAGACTGGCTACAACAAAATTATATTTTTTAACTATCGGTATTGCCGTCAGTGTGCATTCAAAATCATAAATTTAAAATATAGTATTTAAATATATATTAAGAAAAATTGATAATTTGATTATTAAAACTTATAAAATACAGCAAGTTATAAATGAACGTTTATTATATTTATAACACGCAATTGTACAATATATGAAATATTATTCCCGTTATATATATATACATTTCAGATTTCATTATTCAGTAAAATTCCCTATACTTCATCATAGATTTCTTTTTTATTTCTTTCCATACTATTATCTAAATGTATACAAAGTGTAGGTAAGAAATCTTTTCTATAGATGTTTGCAATTCTCTCTCTCTCTCATGCCCTGATATTTAAAATTAATCAGAAACACCCTTCGAACGTTTAAAGAAATTTAATTTCATCATATCCTATTATGAATGCTGCTCAAGTTGTTGCTATTTCGTAAGCAAATTTTATACAAAAAAAAAGTTGCATTCATTTGAGTTTAAAACCTTCTCACGAATCCTGACATTCAATCATTTGCCTGGATGTGCATAATGCTAATCGAATAAAGGGGATGAAGCTTCCAAGATTACTAATTTATTGTTTATCATATCCCTCGAAATGAATAGAAAAATAAAACTTTTTTGGTAAAGAATTCATAACAGTTAAATCAATCACTTAAATATGGCGTTTTCAGTAAATTATTTGATATTTTATTATAACCACATAATATTTCATGTTATTATTCTTTACATTTAAGTATAAGTACCATAATTACACTCTAAATCTCATGAAACTATAACTTTCTTATGATTTTATAGTATATTGTTAAAATCATTATTTTTATTTATTTAATTAGGAAAAATTCTTGTTATTTATATTGTTATATTTTGCTTACTTTTTTCTAAATGAGAAAGGATTTTTCCCCGTATCAGATATTTTTCATTTTCTTTGGAATTTATCGGTATTTATAAGAGAGTATGTGCGTGAATTGTGTTAAGTGAAATATGAGTAAAAACTTCTCTTTTGTTTTTCGTAAAAGGAAAATAAGTTATTCAAAATTCATGTATGGTATTGTGAAGGGGAGTGCAATAGCCGCTCATGGTGTCACATGCGGCCCACAAAAAGTTCTTTTGTGGAACGCCAAGACAGTCAGAAAACTAAATAGACAGAAAATGTTCTTTTTATTTGGGTCAACATATATTTGTGAGAAAAATTTTTCTTACATGAATATCAACAAGAATAAACATAGATGCAAGTTGACTGATATTAATTTGCAGGCTGTGATAAGTTACAATCAATCTCACTCTTGATTTCAAAAAATTGTACAAAAGTGGGATTTGTCTCATTAAGGTATCCGACTACTTGCAACAACTTTTTTTTAAAAAATGGAGATAGGGATTTTTTTTTTTTTTTTGTGGTTTTTAGATTTATTTAGTACATTTCAAGAAAAAAATGCTAAAATTAAGAAGAGAAAAAGAAGTTATTATTACTAAAATGGGGTAAAAACTGTTAAAAGCTTACAAAAAATTACATAGATGGAACCCACTCTATACAAAAGTTTATGAACAAATTCTCAAATTTTCAATTTAGATGTGTTGTTTTGGTATTCATTTTTGAAATGACCTTCAGGATAAGAGATATTTTAATTTTTACAAAAAATAGAGAATTTTATCTTAGTTATTATATGAAATTGCTTTAAAAACAGTTATTATATTCACATAAGGAACTGTAAAATTTTTTAATAAAACAGTGATTGATAAATCTGAAGGTTAAAACACTTCTACTATTATACAGAACATACACAAAAAATTTCAGTTAATCATTTTCAAAACGTTTTAACCAATCACTGTCCTCATTTGAGTATTTTCGAAAAAAACACATTCGAGTAAAACGCATTTCAAAGTTTGACATCTTGTTTAAAGTTTTTTCATCTTCTTTTACTAAAACACTTGTAGTTTTTGTTCTAGTGAAGGAAAAAAAAACTTGATATTTTTTACAAAGCTAATAAGACAGTCCATAAAATAAAATCATAAAAAAAATTTCTCAATTTTTGAAAAAATTCACCATTTTAGGGTAGTCGGATACCTTAAATTGATTTTAAAATTAAATGTGAAAGATATATATATATATAAGAAATTCGCACAAGATAAATTTGAATAAACTCTCTGCCACTATTTTATTTAACTTCTATTTAATCATTTTATGGTGCAATTTATACCTTTTCTGAGATGCAAAGTTAGTTAATGAATGTAATCATTCCAAAGAGGTGCGGCCCTCCTGTATCCTGCGTTTCCACAATGTAACTCTCGAGCCAAAACAATTGCTTTTTTTAATGGGCTGCATGTTAGCAACTAAGCCTTTGCAGACACGGCAAGTCCCCAAATGTGAGATCCATTTCAGTGGTGGCACCATCTAGTGGCGGCTCTCGCTACCAAATTTAGACGCTTGAATTGATTTAACTCAAGCTCTCGTCGCGTGCTAAGTAGTAGCGTGATTTAATTTTGCCGAGAGTACCAGAACTAAAAGATGATACTCAAGGGATCCTGTACATACCACACAATCATATGACCTGCATGCATATGATTCTCGCATCTAGAAAATCTGTCAGTTCCAGCCGGGATCGAGCCCACAACCTTGGACTTACGAAGCGGGCACGCTACCTCTAAGCCACCGAGCCGACGCGAAAACATTTCCCCACCTTTGGTACAGTGGGATATGTGTGCTTCTAATATCGAATCTTTGAAATCTTAATGGTTTTTTTTTATTATATATGTTACCCTTAAAGTGTAATAGTCATAGAATAACTAGGTATTTCATTTAAAAAAATTAGACACAAGTCAGTTAAAGTATATAAAATTATTGAATTCTACGATTTAACTAGGTATTCTATAGAATAACGATTAATGATCGTTAAAATATGAAATACGGCACTTGAAAATTCTTTGAATCGATTCTAACTGCCTTTAGTCAGTTTTGAATCTCTTATAGCTTCTTTGTAATGACGTGTTGTGTGTACTCTTCCTTTCGTTGCTTTTAAACGTAGAATTTAGACAGTGTATTTATATGTTAGCGTTTTACATTTTGGACTGTTAACAAATTGATCGTTAAAATAGGAAATACGGCACTTGAAAATAGTCAGTTTTGAACCTCTTATAGCTTCTTTGCAATGACGTGTTGTGTGTACTCTTCATTTCGTTGCTTTTAAACGTAGAAGTTAGACAGTGTATTTTTGTTAGCGTTTTACATTTTGGACTGTTAATAAATATTTTTGCAACCTGTGTTTTCAAGCAATGATTTCTGAAGGAATGGATACCAACCTGTAAATAAGAAAGATTTATTCTAAGAGTTAATTTGACTCTTTATTAATTAAGCGTGTGACAAAGGAAAACAGTACTGTATTTACTCGTGAAAAATTATTAGCTTTGATAGCAGAAGTAAAAAGTACTAAAACAGCACGGAAAAAAGTACCACGTGACTATTGGTTACTCCAGCCTTATGACATCCTTGAAGTTCAAGTAGAAAAGTTAGTTGTACCGGTAACAGACGCAAAACATTCTTTTTTCTCCTTTCTGTTTAAATAATGTAAGTAGTAATATGAGCAATAATAAATTATATCATCTGTTTTTTCTTATTATTGATCAATTAATCATCCGCAATAGGGATAAACTGTATTTTTCCAGAAGTCTTAGCTATTTATGATCACTTAATTTATAAAATAACTTTGAAATTGTTTATTTTATGCTTTAACGGTTTATCATTAGTTATTTCATAAAATAACTAGTTACTTCATAGAATAACTAGGTAAAGTATGAAAAATTTCCTCTATTACATATACTTGATCTGACTTATCTAGTGATTTTATGAAATACCTAGTTATTCTATGAAATAACTTAATTATACACTTTAACGATAAAATATATACTTAATACGAGTAAAAAAAAAAGGTACTAAATAATTTTTCTCAGGTATTTATTGAAAAATAATTATTGTTATAAGCAAGAACCAGAAACGAATATTGCTTTATGTGAATTGTCATGAATAAAGCCGTCATCTAATATCATTTCTAATATGGATAGGAACATTTGCTTTTCTTGTTTGAAACCCCCTTCTAATGCTTGAAGGTAGCAATTTTGCTACGAAAAGTACTACTTCCGAGAACAGAAGCATTTTTAGAATCGACAGATATTTAACATCCTAGTACATGACAAAACTTCCGTGACCAGGATCCATTAATCTAGAGTAGAGAAATTCGATAGCAGTTACGGCAGGACCATGTCAAAATAACATTTACTACTTTACTAGGCGTGTTTATATCGATTTCTCATTTAAAGTCTTGTTCATTTTAGTATGTAGCTCATAACAGCTATAATGAATGAAGACAACTCAAAACATCATCGTTAATGGATTTTGTTGTTATTTTTTACACAGAATCGTGTTTCAGCTAGTTTTATTCGCTCACATACTGAAGCGATTAAGAACATCTCCCTTACGTGTTTGCGTGATGAAATATTACAAAAATAAACTGTCAATGCGGATTCTCGCTGTCGATTGAGATCTTTTAATTAAAAAGAAAATATTTTCCAAGAATCTAATATGTGTTTTATTCAAGAAAATGGAACTATTAATTATTTTTTGGAATCTTTACTGCAAAATATTGCGTTTTAATACTCAAATAATCGGTAAAAAATTGTAGTAATTTATTAAAAGCATCACTGGTACTTTTTCTTTAAAACTCTTGTTCTATCAATGAATTTCTTTAACACTAAACATACTATAACGGGTCAAATGACCCATTTTGAACCTTTGCATTGAAAATGCACGTATCATCTTATTGCTTTTGCACATTTGACTTCATGACTTTTTCTATATAAGTAATTAATCAACAGTTATTATACTATTTTGTTTTGTTTTGTTTATTTTGAGTAATACTTGTCGTATACCGATATCTACCACAACAGGTCATTTGACCCGGAGAGCATTTTTTGTTTTATAAGCTTATCGAGAGTCATATTGCTTATCGTATTGTAGTCAGTAAGTTGCCCGTTTCTGCAAAGACTGTTGCGTAAAGTAGTTCATTCAAAATAGCAGAGAATAATTTCAAGAAAAGTCTAAGTTCTAGGTCTTGCAGATGGTCTCTCCAAGTTTTTTTCAATATCCTTGATTTAGCTGGCATAAATGCCTGGATTTTGTACAAGTAAACGACAAAAGAAAACATCTCAAGACAAGATTTTTTTACTCAAGCTAGCAGTAAAACTTGGCGTCGATTTTCAAGAAGCCCGTGAACAACCAAAACAAAGAAAAAAATACGAAAGGATCGTTGCCTAAGTCTACTACAGATGCTTATCAACGTAAGATATGTCAAATAGGATACTGTAAAGAAAATAAAACCAACAAAATTTGCTCTAAATGTAAAAAATATGTTTGCGGAAAATGTACAATGGACACACTTATATGTAAAAAATGCGCTGAGCAATGAATTAAAAATTCTAATTTTTTGCTTTTGTAACAGAAATGGTCAATTTACTATTTTGTTTTATTATAATAAATTTAATTTTTATTTTTATTTCCTTTCTAACATCCATATTTCTTACATTCAAGCATAAAACATAAAGTCGGGTCATTTGACCCGCTATGGTAGAAATAGGTATCTATTAAGTGTTGGTATGATTAGTGTTAACATAAAAAGAAAAAAATAATATTTATGGTTTTTTTCAGATGAAACGTTGCAAAGATAATGATAAAAAGTGAAGTATTACCGAATTCTGAGAATAATAAAACTCGAGTGAGAAATTATTTTTTTTGCAAGTCTGCCTTTCTAAATATCAACTAAATCCCATTTTCAATTATAGTCCTTAAAATACAGCAGATTTCAAAAGAAATATTGAAATATTTTTACTAGTATCGTATTCTAAGGCGATGAGAAATTTTGACCACGAGACTTTATAATTTCGACTCTCGGTTGAGTGACGAGAACGACACCTGAGCTGGCACCCCTCTCTCCAGATTTCCACACTACGCCAACGTGCAGACTGTGAGTCACGATGTGCATCAGCTCCTTTACACTGCGTGTCTTCAGTGGTCAGGATTCGAACTCAAGACTGGTTGACTATGAGTCCGTGACCACGACCACTCAGCTACAGCGGCCATCATGTTTCAAAATATGAACCATTTATCTAGTGGCGTACACAGACTTCTTTTATAGGCGAAAGGGGGTATATTCTAAAAAAAAACTAGATGAAAGTACAGAAGCGTTACTTCTAAGCTAAAAATTAAAAATCTGATCTATTGAGGAGGAGTAAGCCCCCAAATCCCACCCTTGCATACACCATTGTATTTATGTTTGATTTTATTTAAGTACTAATAATTATGTTAAACGTTTTAAGAATTTATTCTTTGTGGACATGTGAATTAAAAAAATTCATATTATCAATGAAAGGAATTTATTTCGATTATTATTGTAAGTTTTTATTATAACTCTCGTTAAGCTCTATTTTAGATTCTTAGGAATTAGTTTGAACTATTGTGTGTGTGTGTGATAAATAGTCTTTAATACGAGCTTTAAAAATTTCTCATCTTTACATTCATGGCATAACTCAAGCTATTTACATTAGATATACTGAAATAAGCTAGAAAACTTTATAAAAGTAAAATTTCTTTATGTGATAATAACTAACAATTACTCTTTAAAGAATTTTATCCATCGATTATTGGAGAGAAATAAATGCTTCCCGTTTGTCGGGCACTTGTCTATTTAAGCTACATAAATAAAATTATTAATATTTTAAAATAAGTTAAACAGTTATTATATTTCTGAAAGAATACAAGCGATTGTTATAGGAAGAGAAATAAGGATATTAAATTGTTTATATTTAAAAAAATGTATTTTGTGTGTATCACAATTAATTTTGTATGTTTAAAGAACATCCCTAGTACCATTGTTTGTTAATCATACAGACTTCTTTTTTATTGAATTTTTACTTTTTAAAAGCAATAACATTGTGTAATTAGAGAATGTGGCGGTGTGATATATATATAAACAAGTACTAAACGTCACACGAAGACGATCGCGTACGGAAAGGAAGGTACTCAGATCGAATCCTTCTTTCCTTCAAATTCGATGTAATTTCATCAACTTCAAAAGGACAAGAAAAATAATATACTTCATAAAAAAATTCCTTATTTTATGTCTGAAATGATGCAAAAGAAAAATCCCATTCTCTTCTAAATAATTGCAAATCTCGTCTCTAATATTATGTTTCATTTTAAGAGCACATTCGAACCTCGATTTAAAGAATTCATCAGGACTAAACATTTTATTCGTTAATTCGGGATTATTTTTAATATTGGAATCCCAAAAATTCGTGTTTTTTTTTTTTTTTTTTTTGCACTTGCTTTTTAAAAATTATATAATAAGCAACTACACAAAAATATCCACATTTAGAAATTACATACTTTTTATTCAGCAGCTAAAAAATACTATTAGTGAATTATTACTAACCAGTTAATTAGAAATTTTAAACTACTAATAGATGTATGACGATCTTTTTGATTCTCGACTCGAAAAAATTCTTTTTCGACTTTATGCAGAGAAAATAATACCACATTACTTACATCCTGAGGTATATTTTCACAGTTTTCAAATAATGTAAGGCATTGGAAAATGAAACAGTTTTGATAGGAGTTTCAGAAAAGAAAAACTCACGCTATAGATTACACTCATGACTCATCTGCACCTGTAAAATCTAATAATGGGCCCTTTGCTGCTTACAAGAAAAGTCATTTCTGCTCCGAACCAAAAGAATATTTCACTTGAAAAGAAATGTAATTTTTTCTAATACGAACTAATAAAAACATTTCTTTCGGCTGTTGAAATAATTCGTAAATTCGGGGGTTTATTTTTCGTTAAGTATAGTTTTATTTATTTATTTATTTATTTTTTTTTTTTTTGTCTTCATTTTAATCGGGAAAAAGAAAAATTCGTTAAAGAAGGGTTCGGTAAATCGGGGTCTAATTGTATTTTATTTCGTGGGAATACTTTACCTTTCAGTAACACAATTTGTACTGCTGTACCTGAAAAATCTGAAAGTTCCTTTATTGTTGTTCTTGTCTGAAGCTCAGTTTACGTGAATTACTAAACAGAATAGAAATGTTGTAATTTTGATGAAAATCGCAAGAATTCCCTTAGACGTGTGAGAAAAATTTAATCCAGATTATGCATTAATCTTTCAAATGATTGTATTCACCTTTATATGTTAAACGCAATAATAAATTGAATATTGGTTTCAACAATTTTATGAATGTTGGTTTTAGTTTTTGACGAAGTATTTGTGGGAATTTATATATCCTGCAACCAAAATCGTAAAACCTTATTAGTTAGAAAGTATATAAATATAGTAAAACAAGAAGAGACTATAACTACTCCCCCTGTCTAGAGTAAAAAATGCTTCATTTTTTATTTTGGTTTTAATAATATATGTGCTCAATTTGAACTAATAATTGAAATGACTGTCACCCTTTGGATGTGTAACAAATTGAATTGGTAGAGCGACTAAAATGATATCGAAGCATGAAATATAGATTTCCTCAATATTTCATAAAGATGACTAAACTTCTATTCCATTATCAGAGGGGTTGTACCATTACAAAGAGAGATGAAAAGGATTGGTTTTTGTGGTTATTGAAGCAATTTTTTTATCATTCTCTTTAGTTATTTTCATTTCTACTAAAGGATTTTAGATGTGTTCGAATAATGATTTATAGCACAGTTGCATTGTCTGTTTGAGTAGCTAAGCAATTATTGGTTATCTTGACCACAAGTGATTTTTTTTCTACGTTAAAGTAATAGTACTGCCTCAATTATTTTCCTTTTATGTTGAATGAATTATCAGTGTCGTATGGGACTAAAAACCAAAAAGAAATATTTTTTTTGAAATATATACACAAATACACTTCTAATACATCCAACAATATTTTCCGTAGGTACCATATTGCATTTACAGAAAATTAATTCAGTGGAAATTCATTGTATTTTTTTATAGAACAGTAGATATCGAAGGGAAGTGTAGGTCTCCTATTGAGATGAACTATCTATCAGAATTCTATATATATCATGATAATATTTAAGCCTATAAATGCTATGTAAACCTATAAATGCAGTGTATTTAAACAAATTTTCTGTGAAGAAAGAGATTGTTATTGAACCCTAACCCCCTTTTTTTATAATCAAATATATATAGATAATAGAAAATAACTCAAGCATCACGATTACTCTAGTGTCCTCTTGCCCTATACATTACTTTGCATTGCATATATTGCAAAAGCTTTGAATTAATTTAACTAGCAGCAGAGGCATAGCTACTGATGTATCAATAATACGGGGCCCTCAAGCTACAGGGGCCTCAACATGTGTAATATTCTCTGACACTCATGTAAGATTAATTAAGGTCAGTTTTATTTATTTTCCTAAAAAGGGCCCTAAAGGAATTTTGATACAGGGCCCACTCAAGGTTAGCTAAGCCAGTGACCAGTAGCATACTTATACCAGGAAAAGCATCAAATAAGTACGGACCAAAAGAAATACAATTCTGTGAAAATCCATAAAACTAATTATAGACGGACCTCTATGAAACGAAGTTGCTAAGTCTTGATAAAGTTCATTTTGTGGAAAATTAAAACAATTGGTCCATGCCCTTGAAGTTTTTTATTCAGTTCATTAAAATACTGAGTGATGTCGCATAAAAACAATAAATCATTTAGCCAATGTATATTGGATAATTCATTGAAACTATTGTCTTTTTCAATTGAAAAGAGCCTTTCTTCTAATAACTTAACAAAGCGATTAAGAACAACCGAAAGTAAGTCATCACACGTTGTTGTAAGTCCAAATCCCTGAACATTGGCATTCAATTTCCTCTAAGAATTGTGCATATTGCGGTTTATAAAGAGTTCTTGCTTTTGTAAATTTGATTATTTTTATTACAAGGACATTACACTGGAAAATGGTTTTTAAACCATGCTTTGCACCTAAAACTTCCTCATGTGTACAATGAAATTCAATCAGAAAATGTGAAATATTTTACGTAAAATACTGAATAATCCAATGTTTTCTTCTACCATACTAGGTGCACCGTCTGTTGTTCAGAAATTATTTTCTGAAGGTCAATATCTATTTCTTTAAATACAATATCAAATTCTTTAAAACTGCCAAGACCGGTACACTTCCTTTCAACGTTATTAGTTTTATTAATTCTTCTTTCATTATATTTCCATACTTATACCAAGCAAAAACTGCTAATTGTGCATAACCATTTACATCAGAACTCTCATCTAAAGCAATTGAATACATTTTTGCATAATTTAGTCGTTAAATACTTGCAAAAAAAAATTTTTTTTCTTATTCTATTACTCGATCTTTAACTATATTGCGACTAATAGGTAACTCATTTATACGATTTATAATGAAGTCTTTTTCTTTAAAATCTGCAAACAATGTAGGACTACATTCTAAAAACGTGAGGATAGCGCTTTAAATATGGTTATTTGCTTTGGTTTGTTGATTTTTTCTTCAACAAACAAAATGTGAGCAAAACTGTACACTTTATTTGATATTTTTTAAACACTTTTGCTTTATTTCAAATACTACATAATTTCATATACATTTGTTGTCATTTGCGTAACTTTGGAACCGTAATAATCAAACTGAAGGCTATAGGCAGCATTTAAACTGCTTTTGTGTTAATACGGTGCTTGAAAAAATGCAAATAGAATATAAATAACCCACACAAATTAGAAAATCTAAGTAAACCCGCGTAAGCAAACAAGTGGTTGCCTAGCAATCGTGGGTCAGTTAAAAAGCTTGTGTGGGTTAGTGTCTGACCCACGGGTCATGGGTTCGCCATTACTGGTATACATCATAGATTCCCAACCTTTTTTTAACTAGCGCCCCCATTTCTAGTAAATATTCCGATACCGCCCCCTCCCACTCAAGAGAAATAAGATCGTATGTAATACATGGTGAAAACAAGAATTAATTTAAAAATAATATTGTATTACTAATAGAACATATTTTTTTACTTTAATTTTTTTTTCTAAAGCCCCCAATCTTTCCTTACTTGCGAATCTGAAATAGCTATTGCCACAAATATATTCAAATGTGTAATATTATATATTTTAGTTTTAGATAGGATATTGTTGGAATTGAAACGCTATATTGAACTTATTCTTTATTTAAAGGAATGGAATAAAAGTTTTAGCTTACTTGTTAAAAAGACGCTTTCGAAGGAGGGTTTTGATGATATGAAGTAATTCACAATTAATTATTGCTTTCAAAGTAAAAAAAAAAAATGACAGTTTCAGCCTTTAAAAAATCTCACGTTAATTCCTGGTTAACATATTTAATTATATTTCTTGGATAATATACGTAATGAAATGCAGTGCACGAAACATTTTTCCTACTGCTCATAGACAAAGACAACACGTACATTACTGAAATTAAAATTTACTATATCATTCAATTTAATATGGATCTAAATGTAATGTAATCTTTAAGTTTTTCATTCACTTCCCGAACTACCGAAATATGTGAATTTTCATACATGTGTGATAGAAATTATTTAAATACATACAATCAACATAAGATAACCAGTATTAAAGTTTACTTTCGTTAGTATATTATCAAAATGTTTTTTTTTAGTCTTTTTTTAGACTTTATTTAGTTAATCTGCCGAAGCCCCTCCATGCCATCTCAATGCCCCCTAATTTTCTCTGGGTCTTTTACTGACCCCCTGAAGGCCTCAAACGCCCACGTTGAGAACCTATGGTATACAACATTCTGTATAAGCCTTTTGGATATTGCAGACTGGATCCACAAAATAATGTCGATACAAATGATATTAAAATATTTTTCTTTCATTTATTATTTTTATCATTTTTATTTATAAAATCAGAATAAAGTAATTATACATTTATTTTTGTGTCCGACTTCAAATAAACCTCAACATAGAAGAAAGATCGATCTATATAACCTTTAAAAAAGCAAGGCATTTTTTAAAGTGTGTTTTAGGTATAATTTAAAAATGAAACTCTAAACAAATTTTAAATGAAGGCTCTATGCATAAAATATACACTTTATCATAGTACATTATTTCAACGAAAAATTTCATCTTGTATATAGACATAATGTTATATTATACACAAAGAATAATTTTACTTTTCCCCAAAAGAGAAAATTTTAATCAATGATACAAACTATTAGCACAGTTTAACTTCTTTGTTATTACGTATGACTTGATTGTCTTATTCGTATAAATTTCTAAAGGTAATTCAAAGTATTATGTGAAATATATATGTAAATTTTTATTTTTGTATGGTCGCTTGACATTCTAGTTCTACTCAATAATGCCATTTATCAGCATTAGGTGGTAATCTAACAATATGAAGTATCACTTAAATTCTGTGATTATCTCCAACATTTACGTCTATACATACCTTCACGGAGGTATATTTTATCACTGTATTAGAAGTAAGTATCGCATATTATATCGGTTATTTAAAGAGTAACGTAATGGTTTTGTAGTTACTGTATTTTTCTGTCTGGAAAAGCTTTTGAAACAAATGAAATCATTTTCTTCTATTATGTCGTAATTTAGAGCTCTATATTTAACACTTAACTCAAATAGCCAAAACTTTTACAAAGTAATATTCTTGTCAGTTACATTACATTGGCAAGAAAATAATAAAAATATGCGATATAGTTTATGTGAACAGTGTTAAAAACAAAATAAGATTTATTTTTTAAAAAATGCATATTCATATGATTTTTTTTTTCACAGTAAGTTTATGAATAATTAAATTATTTCAAAATTAAGATAAAATCAATTTTATGCTAAAAATAAAAATTATAGTTCATTTTGAACTTATACATATGTAAGAAAGTTGAACTTTCACTCTCAGTTTCCTTTAATATTTATATTTTCTCATAAAACGTGCTGAGAAATATTTGTAATAAAGACGTGCAAATTCAACTCTGCTCTTTTAGTACCATAAATAGAAAACAAACCCTACAATATTCCAAAGTCTTACAAGTATAGATATTGTATATTTAGAATAAGTTAAGGTATCCGACTATACGTTCGGAACCATGATTTTAAAAAAAAACCGCATAAATGTATAATTTTCATGATATTTAGTGCCACTTAGATTAGAATGCATGTATAAAATTGTTTTAAGGACATTATGACAAAAAAAAATTATTTAAATACAATATTTTGGCAAAAATTAACTTAGAATAATCTTTTTTCCAAATGTTCTCCTTTTGTAAAAAATGCTTGTATTGTATTAATATTTTGTCTGTAATTTGTCTTCTATTGTATTAATATTTTGTCAGACCTCTGTACAGAGGCTCAACTATGATTTTTGAAAAATTCAAATTATTTTCAGAGTTACAACCATTTGAAATAATTACCGGCGTATTTTCTTAAAATTTCTCCCTTCTGTTTTCGTAAAACATGGAAAAACCGACTTCCGAGCTATGCATTTCAAAAATTCTAGTTGAGCCTCTGAACAGAGGTCTGAGCTGAATATAGGCAAAATATTAATGCAATAGAAGCATTTTTTACAAAAGGAGAACATTTTGAAAAAAGGTTATTCTAAGTTAATTTTTTGCCAAAATATTGTATTTAAATAATTTTTTTTTGTCATAATGTCCTTAAAACAATTTTATACATGTATTCTAATCTATGTGACACCAAATATCATAAATATTATCCATTTACACGCTTTTGCAAAATCACGGTTCCGAACGTAGTCGGATACCTTAAAATAAATTATTGAAGAGAAATTTTTGTGTGCCATTCAACAAAATAAATTAATTCACACTTTTATGCATTCATATTTTTTACATGCAAAAATTGTTTCTCCTAAAGTTTTTTCTTTAACAATCTTGATTGAAATATTTAATGCTTCAAACTAGAGTAATTTTAAAACTTCAGTCAAACATATATGTGGTGAGTGAGTGAATATTAACGTCGCACTGTTCAACATATATGTAGTGGAACCCGGTTAAGTGTTTGACATTTATATTAGTTCTTGATCACAAAGTTTTATTAAAAATATATCCCTATTTTTCAAAAAATTACTTCACCTGTTAGTCTAGAAAATAAAGAAGAATTTGTTTTAACACATTGTAAGGAAATATACGTTTTTTCCTTACAGAAGTTATACTTTAAAAACGTGATTTGCTTCTTAACAACTTATTGTACAAAATAATTGAGGCTGCTTTAATAAGCATCAACAACTATTTTGAAGAAAATAAGTTTCAAGTGAAACGAATGTTTTTATTATTTATTTATGTCACTAATCATTTTAATACATCCGCATGTAAATTATTTCCCTGAAAAGAAAATATTGATGTTAAAATCATGCTGAATACACAATCCGTTACAAATCATGATGTAATTTCAGAGATTTGAAGCTGGTAATAATTAGGAATGCCTTAACGACTTCATTTACTATGTAATAAGTATTTTTTAATAGTATATATATAAACAAAATAAGTATTTTTATTCCCTATTTAGTACAAATGACAAAAATATGTTTTCTTGTCAGAAAATTAGTTAATTATCATTAATAAATCATATTTTAATAAGAAAACAGAAACCAATAATTTAAATAGAACATTTTTAAAAATGTAAATACGTCTAGTATAATGGGTAAATAATGAAAATATCCTTATTATGTATATAAATTATATGATAATACATACACACTCACAATAAAAACCTTACTAGAACTCGTATGTTATCTCTCAATGGAAGACAAGAAATTTAAATATTAAAAACGAGCGCGTGTGTATGTGACAAAATGATTTATTGGTTTTATTTTTTCAAATATACAGCGGCAATTTTTGATATCACCACATGCTTCATATTTATTATTTTAAATTTTTTATAACTGATGGCATTGTTTATTGATTTAAATGATAACAACTTGAGGGACTCATTTCTAATTCTGATACCTCACGCAAAATATTTTGCAACTAACGCTCATGTTTAATAGTATTATTTTGCATAATAATGTACGTATAAGATTATTTAAGGTAACTTACATGTATAAACTGAATCTATACAATTATTCAAATATGCGTAACATATGTTACACATATTTTTCACAAACAAATTCATAAGTCTTCAATTTCGTAAAATTACATAAATAATTCTTAAACTCTGTATATAATTTCAAATTAACTAGACAGTTTCACATCTATTATTGTTTATATTTCGTATCATTTTTTCATATCATTTCTTTGATTACAGAAAACCAATTACTAGCTAAATTAATCCAGATTATTAATGTAGAAAAGTACTTTAAAAAAACATCCTTCATTACATCCTTATTAGCGAAAGTTAAAAAAAATTATTAGATATTCATGTGAAATATGAACAGCTTTGAAAGCATTCACACACGTCACTTTCAAACCACATGGTGTTGAATTTAAAGAAAAAGCCGACTTAAAACGATATCAGCTGTTACTCACAAAGACATGAAGGACAAGGAAATTCAGCAGAAAGGCCATTACCACAGCTATAATAATTCCTTCCATCTGTCAACTGTATGATCCCCATTCCCTCCCCCCCTCCTCCTCCTCTCACTGTTTAAGAAAGAGAGAATTTTTTTTTCCACTTTTCGCATCCTATTTCTTTCCAAACCTCACCCCATTCTAAATAAAGATAAGATATCTTATTCATACATTCCTCAAGGATTTAGAATTGCTCCTCGACCAATTTCGTGTGAGAAGATAGCACGGTTATGTAGAGGGGAAAAAATGAACTGTTTATCTCATAATTGGGAGGCCCAATATTGGGTTCTGGATCCCTGTCAATGATTTTAACAGCACTGATTTTTCTCCCATCCTAAAACGATTTAAAATCAATGGTTTCTGAAGTTTCATGGGTTTGAGATTTTTGCTCAATAAAAGTGAGAAGGTATTTTAACTGATATATAAATTATTATTTTTTGTTTTTAAAAAGTTCTTACGGCTTACAAATTTGTTCGTAAAAAAACATTAATATTGTAATAAAAATAATAGAAGTTATTTTCACAATATTTTTATATAAAGAAACCAAACCTCTCCTTTCACCCTGAAAAAAGGGGGAGGGGGAAATCTTGTACCGCGAACACTGCCAATCGAATGAATTAAATGTTGTGACACGATTTAGGAAAATTGACGAGTAGCGTGATACTTGAGAAATTAAATTATTGATTTTTTTAATTACGTTTACAGCTATTAATTACAATATTTACATTTAGATGCAAGTTATTCAAACTATATAGTATTTCAATACAACAGAATATTTTGTTGGTGATGGAGGTGGCAAAATACAACGTCTCTTTTTGAGTGTTTCAAGTGGACTGTTCTCTCCATTCTCTTGGGGATGGGACAGTCCCTTCTTACACCTCGAATTTCACTCGAGGTTCACGAGAGGTGGAGTGTTGTTTTTCTCATGGCCATCGGTTGTCAAAGTGATGTCAGATGAAAGGATCCTGCAATATTTTAGGGGTGCAGGTGTGAATACGAACGGCGTAACGTTATCTACATAGAAAAGCTAATCTTGCAGCTGCTAGGTGGAAAAACGTGTAATGTACATTTATGATTAAAAAAATAATGTAATAAGTGCATTAATTAGCATAGTTTTACAGTATTTTGTTTGTAAGTTTCATATTAAATAGCTAATTAATTTTGAAAATTAGTAACAATCTCTTGGTAGTGGCTTTTGGACTGAAATTTGACGATTACTGGCTTAGACCACAGATATAATCAATGACTTTAATTGGCTGATTGTAAGCTTACAATGACTTTTTAAGAGTATTGAAGCTTTTTCGCTTTTAGTGTGTAAATTATATTTTTACAGAAAGCTAAATGATTTTCTTTTTCCAACATTCCAATATTTTAATATTCAAAATAGAAGGTAGATTTTCTTAGTGAAACTTTTCTTATGTTATTCGCACACACGCAATTTCTTTTAAAATAAAATTCATAGGAATTTTGTTATTGAATTGTAAGCCTCAGTATCCGAATATTCCGCAAGGCATTTGAAAAGTTTAAAGCAGTCTAAATTATGTTAATGTACAATCGCAAAGATTATTTTCTTTCTTTATATTATGAATTAATAAAATAATCATGTATCTTTGAGTGATCCATGATAGTTGGATTAGCAATATTTCAATTCAGTAACTTGAATGTTACAAATTTCTTTTTTGAAATATTTTCAAACAAAATATTGTCGACGATTACATGCTATTCGTAATGCTGTTTTTAAAATATTTAAATGGCATCAAGCGGAAGTTTGAAAGTAAATATTAACTTATATGTATCGTTTTCGTCAGACAAGCGGGAAGTTAGGCATATTTTCGTTAGTACTAAGTGCACACACAGATGGTTATTTACAAAAATCCTTCTTCCGAACTTAAAAAATGAATAGGTATTTTATATCATTTGTTTGTTCGGGCTTTTTTCTAATCTTTTTTATTTTGTGCTTATTTTTAGAAATCAAATATACTTAGATTTTGTGTGTAAGAATCACACAGTATGACTGAAACAAAAAAGATTGAAAGGTAGTGAAGTGAATTTTTAATTTTCCAGAACAATGTTTTAACTATAACAAAATTGCACCAAAACAATATACAGGGTGTTGCCTAATTCGACCGACAAATTCAGAGGGGTGATAGTTGGGAGCAAGGGGATGACAAATCACCGTAGAACATGGGGTCGCAAACCATGTTTAGTCGGAGTAATTCGCGGAAACAGAAATGAAGGGTGTGATGTCGAGTGGAATGAAAAGGGGTAGAAAGAGGTAAGGAATACCTTTATTAGAAGTAAAGAATGTTTGCAATATTAACCATGCATCACGACTCGACGTCAGAAATGCAACCGGATTTGTTTGAAAGCATCCGACAATCCTTCGTCCATCGGTGTCGGCTGTGCTATGACCTACGCTGCCACAACTTCATAAAATTTCTGTAACAATCACTTGTCGTCACTGGTCGAATTCGGCAAAGCCCTCTATACAATACTACCAGCTCTATACTACTCTATACGAAATTCGAATTAATTTGGACAGACATCTTTTTTTTCTTGTCTGAGTTGGTATGAGATTATCAGTTATGTCCTGAACCACCTCAAACCAGTTATATCTGCTTAGAAGTAATGTGGCGGATCGACTTTGACTATAATTTACTCGTTTAATTGACTTTAGTACATTAGTGGTTTAGTTGTGAGCCTTTCAGTGTGGGGTAGCTGGTGGTTATAATTTTGCTTTTCACATAACACGTGTTACTTTTGCTTGTTCAGAGATGAATATTACTCCGAGGAAACGTTCTAAGCGTCCGAGGAAGCGTCACTTGACCATGGTTCAAAATTACAAGGTCCGTCGTCAAAAGCCCTCGAGTAGCTGAATAGTGCGACGTTAATATTCACTCACTCACTCATATAAAGGGTGTGTGAAGGTTCAGAAAACATTGCAATAGTAGGCGTAATGTAGAAATGAAGCAATTTATCCGACCTCCAAAAAGGCATGATCATTGCCTTTCGGGCCAAGAGTGGAAATATTCCCGAAACGACTAAGTTTGTGACTTGTTCGCGTACCACCGTGGTAAAAGTATACCGTGCATGACAAAATGGGGCTGTCCAAAATCAGCGACGTGGCAAATGTGGTGCACCACGGGCCATAGATGACAAAGGGGAACGACGGCTGCGGAGATGCGCTCGGGTGCATAGACGTGCTACCGTTGAGCAACTGACCGCCTAGATGAACCAAGGGGCTACCAACAGTGTCTCCCAAACTACCGTTCAGCGAACGTTGCTGTGTCTGGGCCTCCGAAGCAGACGTCTGGTTGATGTACCTATGCTGACTGCTGTTCATTGGCAACGAAGGCTGGAATTTGCACGCCTGTACCGCAGCTGGACGTCCACAGAATGGCGACAGGTAACGTTTTCCGATGAATCCCGTTTTATGCTCCATCGGACAGATGGATGTTGGCGTATATGGCGTGAAACCTCTAAAGGTAACCATTGCCGGAACTGTCCAAGCTGAAGCATTATGGTCGGGGGAATGTTTTCTTGGCCTTTTCTGGGTTCACTCATCATTGTGGAAGGGACTATGGATCAATACAAGTACACATCTGTCATTGCAGACCATGTCCACCCCTATATGCGTATAGTTTTTCCTCAGGATGATGGCATCTACCAGCAGGACAATGCGAAATGTCACATAGCTGGCAGTTTACGTGAGTGGTTCGAAGAGCATCAGGATGAGTTTACGGTTCTCTCCTCTGACCAGCAAACTCTCCTGACTTAAACCCAATCGAGAATCTGTGGGATCATCTCGATTGAGTTGTTCGCGCCATGGATCCTGACCCGTGTAATCTAGCGCAGCTGGCCACGGCACTGTAGTCGGCATTGCTCAACATCCCAGTGAATACCTTCAGGAACCTAGTTGATTTCCTGCATGTCTCGCAGCAGTCCGTTCTGCGAAAGGTTGTCATTCTGACTTTTGACAGGTGGTCACATTAATGTGACTGGACTATTTATATATATATATACGTGTGTGTGTAATATAAAAATAGATAGTTGTATTCGTAGCCTTTAACATAAAACCTACATGACGCAATATTTCATCATCTTTTCCCTCAAGACACTAAATTTTCCCTGTAGACTTTATATCACATCTGTCTATAGAAGCACAGAACCATTAGAGTCCTGGACCACAACGTAAATTATGACATTTGGGGAACTTACCAGTTCCTTACCTCTTCTGACTTTTCCTATTTAAATGTCGTCGTCCCCCTAAGTCGGGGTTTGTTTTGACTGTTACCAAGGTTTGTAACAAGCTGTCCCAGTGTTCTTCCTATAAAGAAAACCCCAGACCTTCAATAAAGACTTGGAATTCCATAGTTCTCGTTACTGGGTAGCTGATTTATGTCATAGATATATATACTGCATTCATTCGGATCTAAGCCGTACTTTTTTCCCAATCTTAATGCTATTGAAAATCGGTTGCGGCGTAGTATTGAAGGCCGAAAAACTCGTTGGATGTGGGAATTTTAAAAGTTTTTAATGTTTGTAAAAAAAGTAAATTAATTATTCGCTTCTTATTAGTTCTTCATTTTTTTAAAAAAAATTTCTTAAATATCGGATAGCGGTAAACCATTTTACACTATTTTTTTTTTAAATATTTTTTCTCAAAAACGTGTTGAGATTTTGGAGTGCGGCGTAAAACCGATGACGGCTTAGATTCAAATAAATACAATAAATATTATTTATCTAAAATTTAGACGTAATATTTTATTCATTAATTCTTTTTACTGAGGCTTCATTCCACATTTGCTTCTGAGCATCTGAAATCATACGAGTGATCCCCTATATATATATAAAACGTGTGTTTCGTTCTCTATTAGTAATCTCTTAAAAAATAGATTCCTCTACCCAAATTTGTTTTTATTATTTCTTTTGTAACTGATACAAACGTCCATATTTCAAAGCAACGGGTAAAAAGAAGTAATGAATCTCCTAGACTGAATGAAGTACTCCGAGCTGAAAAACGAACCAGATCTTTTTAAAGATTATTTCTTGAAGAATTATTTTTAAGCAAATTCCCCTTTTAACCAAGCGTATTTACTATTCGTATGAAGTATTAGAAATATATGTATATGAAAGTAGTGAATCAACTTATATATGACTAGAGAGGGAGTCACACACTAGAAAAAAAAATACTTGATCGAAACCTTTTAATTTATTACGCCAGACTAAACTGAACTGATGATTCTTGATTTCAAAAGAATTGGTTGTTAAATAATAGTGACGCAAAAAATACAAATAGTACTTGTGTTGTTACAACAACCTGTTGCTCTTTAGCATACAACCTTGAACTCGTAGTTATCTCTGTTGACAATATTTTCATAAAGAGATTCCTTTCTAGGTTAAAAAGATCTATTCATTCAGAAGTTGTTGTAATAAAGCGTCAACAAACCAAACACATTTTTTTACATAAGTTCACTATAGTAAAGTCCGCTGAAAAGCATAAAGGCTGATGTAACCATACTTTTGCCATCAACATATTTGTTATTTTGTTAGTATCAGCATGTTTGATAGTTTATCTGCAGAAAACTGATGGGGAACCCAACGATTATTTATAATATAAAATTCAGCAAGTCCAGCCGTTTTTCTTCCGATGTCCGTTGAACATTGTGGCGGTGTGATATCTATATGAACTAGTACCAACATCACGCGAAGACGATCGTTTTGGCGTGATCGGTTAAGTACTCGCGTTCGGCACGGAAGGTACCCAGAACGAACCTTCCCTCCTTCAACATTAAAGGCCTAGGTTAATTCTGGCACAATCAGGTTGTGGCTGTTTTTATGGCTTCATCAAGCGAATTTTCTCCCAACGGGGGAAAGGTATGCACATCTTATCTGATCTTAACATTTTCGCCTCTATACTTAAATTTCTGATACCATCCACATTTGCTATCGTCAGTTGCAAATTTCAGAAAACGGCTTGTTGCAGCTAAAAGTACTGCCATTATTGAAATCGTGCAATAAATGATGCCCTTTATCACTCGCCAAGTTACACCATCTCGGACGTTTCTGTTCATACAATAGTATCAGAAACAGTGCATTTATACGCTGAGTATCAACATGTTTTACAGGCTAATGAGAGAGAGAGATTCTAGTCATCGTTAGTCTCAGGGCCGATCCTAGTAGGTGTTCAGCGTGTGCGTCGCACGAGAGCGGCCAAATAAAGTTCTATCAATCAACCAAAATTTTGTACAATTTTTCCAAATAAAACTTAAGTCGAATAAGTATGCTGAATTTTTTAAATAATTAATGAAAAATCAAAATAAGTCTCGATTTTCCGATAGTATGGCATAGTCTAAAAAAAATAGAATGTTAGTTCACAGTGTGTTGGTTCACACATATTGCCCATTAATAGTCTACTTTTTAGACACATCCTTCATTTGATAGCAAAGTTAGTGACAGAGTTGGCTATACCACAATAGAAAAATGTGTATATGTGTGTGTGTGTGTTTTTTTTTTGCTTATCAGCAGCACTGGCGACGCACTGTTGATTGATACTTAACAAAGGTGTCTCAAAAATGATATGAAAATATCTAATATGGTTAATATTACCGAAGACATATTAGTGTTTAAACTCAATATGCATTTGGGGAAATTAAAAGTTTTCAATTTAATAATAGCTTTACAATTTAGAAAAACAAAATAGAGGAAAGAAGTGATTTTTTTTGCTTGATAGTTTTACAACGCTTATTAACAGCGCTCTCTTTCTTTTTTAGTATAAAAATGTTATATCTGCATTAAAAGGTAGTTTTTTTGTAATTATATTTGGTGTAAAATTATATTTGATAAAAAATCTTGCAGCTCATTTTGATTAAATAATTTTCATTACAAAGCCTGTTTGAAAAACATTTCAATATATATATTCACATAGTATTATTAATATTAATGAAGTTTGCCGAAGTTCTAAATTTTTTATTTTATGTTGTAGGTACTTTGGTTGGTACTGTGTTAAAAAAATTGCAGGTTTCAAGCGTTTTTTTTTTTTTTTTTTTAGGTACTGTGTAGGCAGGTTTGGTAGGTACTATGTTAAAAAATTGCAGGTTTCATGCGTTGTTTTTTTTTAAATCCCAAAACAAGATGCCATATAATCAAATTGGCGAATCAAAAGATTCACAAGATAGCACAAAAAACAGATAAAACATATTAAAAGCTAATCATGATCTACGCTTAAGGTGAAATATCGGAAAACACGGAGTAATACAACGGTTCCGACAAACTACTATGTATTTTCATGCATTTCCCTCCCATCTTAACACGAAAAGATTTCCCCTCTGAGAATGAACAAAATATGGAAAACACCAGAGATTTTAGAGGGGTGTGAAATGAAAGAATTAGTTTTCTGTATTATTGGACTGTCGTACTGTATCATCAGAAAAATTCGTTGCAGTACACGATGATAATGTGTATACAGTCCCAATCATTACAGACAGACATTTTGGAGTTTGTTCAAAGAGCTCAAAAAATATCATTGGTACAGATTTCGACGGGGAAAATGAAATGAATAATGTAGCTCATTTTCCCAAGTGATTTGAAATGAGGAACATCATGAAAAGTATGTCCAGTTATTTAAATGCACATTCCATTGGTGAAATGAATAACAAAATGGACGACATCGAACAATTTGATAATAAAAAACAATGCAAAGAAACATATCAAATTGATTTCCAAAAATGCAATAAATGTTTTGTTTTTCAAAAAACTTGAAAATTTTGTATTAAATTTCATTCTAAATGTTTTTGTTTCATTGATTTTTTATTAAATATATACACATGTCTAAGTAAATAAAATGTATTTTAATAAGCTTAATTTTGTTGAATATATAGTGGGTTCCCCCCCCCCTTTAACACGAAAACATTTAAGTCCCCTCAGTTTCGTGTTAACCGATTTTTACTGTACATAGATCTGCCCACTTATATGTATACCCCATCTCCTAGTAGAAGAGTAATTTCATGTAATGTAATCCACTTTGCCTCTTACCGTGTGTACTATTTTCTCTATGTTAGCAGGAATTATCTATCCGATGGTTCTTCATAACATCTCTTGTATGCAACATGTTTAAGACTGATTTGATGATGCCGTGATGAATTGTTTCCAAATATTTAGCCTGGTACATTCATTTATAAATTAAGTATCAAAATTGTCTGTTTTGATATGCGGCCAGACATTCCTAGGTTTTATTTGTTGCTCTGAAAATTTAGAATATATATTCAAGAGGTTTAAATATTTTTTAAAACATTTTTTCCCGCATTTAGAAATTGTCTATAAATAGGTAGGAAATAATCTGCTCATTCAACCGGAATTGTAAAAACTAAAGTTTTGGAACTATTGAAAGACATTGTGGTTTTTTTAAGCGTTTTTCCTGAGTTATGCTGTTTTTTAATCTTTATATGCTGTGGTATTGTGGGTTGCTTTTTTATATTTTTTGTTTTCAAAAACAGTGGAATGTTTTTCTATTTAAATATTTCATTCAACATTTAAGCTCTTTTCGAACTATTTACCGAAGAATTCCAAGGAAATTTAATAATGAAATTATATTTAGTACTAGTTATATACGATGAAATAATATAATTGCTTAAAATAACCTAACAAATATTAATAAAGTTGTTTTTTCTTTTACCTAATATTTTCCCACTTCCACAACTGCGTTAACAATACACGTTCTGAGGAAGTTTAACGTCAGAGTTATATTATATACAGGTGGTTATCAAAATAATGGAAACACCCCTTGGATTTATATATAAAGAATCCTTTATTAGTATGGTATAGTATCGTCTTAGGCAAAATTTGGATTCGATTATGGTATGAACTAACGATATTTTTTCATCAAGTCAAAATATTTCAAATTTATGATATCTATGAGTAATATCTAACTGCATATAGATAGACTGAATAGTATGAAGTTGACAGGCCTCACAAATATTAAGGGGCTGACAGGTAATTTTGATGAGTATTTTCTCACTCGGGATGGCCTTCAAAGCTATATGTACAAAACAATGGCGTAGCGTGGGCTTTGGTCGCGCCTGGGGCCTACCGGAAATTTGTCGCCTCTCTATTTTAATTATTAGTCAAGAAAATTAGTAAAAAAAACAAAAAGGCTTGATATTTTTTTTGATTAAAAGTGCACTTTTCGTGTTTTTTTCATAGCAAATTTTTTTATACCATTGTCAATTTCAATATGTATGTCATGTTCGATTGCCAGAATAGCTAAATTTTTTAACCTTAACGTGGACATAGTCGATCTGTGATAATTTTTGATTAATTTTTTAGCTTAGACAAACACCTTCGAAGTTTTTTTTAGATTAACCTGATTTTTGTCTATAAATGCATATTACATAATCTTATGGGTCCCCAAAATCAGAAAAACACCCAAGATAAATTTTCTTAGTGTATATTTTTACTGTCAAATGGGTATTTTAAAAAATATAAGCAAAAATAAAAAATTTTACGCAAAACGTGATGATTGAAAAGAAAATAAATAATTGACATACATTTTGTAAATTGAATAATGTCGTATACAACCTTATCCTAGTTAATTAACTATTATTTTGATAATAAAACCCTTACTTGTCAAACTATGGTGTTTTGAGCTTCTGAACGTTGCAAATTTCTGTAAAAGGCATTGAAATTTTCACTTTATTGCTTTTTAGAAAAATTCTACTCATCATAAAATCTTAATAGTTTATTCCCGGTATAAGTATTTAAAAAACATATAAATAAAACTTTTGATTCATTGATGCATAACATTGAGTTTTACAGTAAGGAAAAATGTAAAAAAAACCCCTTATTTTGAGAAGACTGAAAAATAACGTTAAACTAATTTGATTACAAGAAAAACACTTTCTTATTAAAATACACCAGATTTATAATGCTCTCCACAACTTTACCTTCCCACAAACACTACTTTTTCTTTTTAAGAACTCTTAAAAATTTTCTGTGTCTCATTGTGTTTGGGTCTGCATGATGTATTTATTCATGGATTCTGCATTTATCTAAATGTTTATACATCCCCGGAAGGCTAACACCCCATGATTTTCAATATTCTTAAGACTCGGTACCCTTTGAACAATTTTTTTTTATTTATGTATTCAAAAATTATATTTTAGCATTTCATGTGTAATGTTTCAATGTAATGTGAAATTTTTCACATGTTATTCACAATTTTAGAAATTTAAATTTTTTGAAGAAAATTTGGTAAATTTTAAAATCCTACTCCTTTTGTACAATAATTACCGTAAAATTCGGCGTATAACGCGCACCTATACTTTCAAGCTAAATTTTTCAATTTTTAGGTATATTCGCCGTATAACGCGCACCCCCTTTTTAACGAAGAAATCTGAAGTATTAATATACATTGTTTTTATGTTTTGAAGTATTTTATTCAAGGTATTATCCCAGACTTTTGAAAAAATAGTATATCTCTTGAATAACAACTGTTCTTGTTCATAAGGCGTTTTTTTTTTTTTAAATAAACAGTGTTTCAATACATCTAGAAGTTAATTTTTTATGCCCATCCTTTTTGTTATTTTTAAAGCTATCATGTTTATACCCGGCGTATAACGCGCACCCTTAATTTTCGATCTTATTTTTTATGTTCAAAGTGCGCGTTATACGCCGGATTTTACGGTATGATTTTTTTTACCTGAAATTTTTTTGTAATACTCTTAAGGATGTTCTAAGCAACACTTTAGGGATCGATTTTACAATTGCTTAATTAGTTTTGGAAGAAAAAATAAAATATTGATATATACGCATGCTAAAATTCAACAAAAAAGCCATCTCCTACATTTTAATTTTTTTTAAAAAAATGTATTCAGCTTACAGCAAATTGGATCCTTAATTTTGTTACATGTTTTATATATAACTCACAAGAAAAATAATGGAAGTGATTGGTAAATAATTGTGGAAGGATAGACTAATATATTGAAAAAACACAAATTGAGAAAAACCACATTAAAGTTCATAATTCTGAAAAAATTAGAGAGAGAGTAAGCTTAAATAAACTTAAAATACTTAAGACATTAATTAATAATATAGTTTTCTTTAAAATAATTGTATTTTCGGATTTTTTCAACCCGTACATTTTTATAAATGATCAATTTTTAGAGTATTAATTACACAAGGAAATTTAATAAAAATGTTAACATTTTTTTTTTCTTTCTGTCACGGCAAAAATTTTCGTTTTTTTCTTCACATAATATTGAAACATTATATTTGTATGAAAAAATAAGAGAAATAACCGAAATGCCTTAATTCAAAAATTTTACATGCACACATTTCACAAAGAACAAAAAAAATTACATTATTATAATGCCTCAGTAATATTCCTGAATTTTGAAAGCAGATTTGGCCAGTCTAGGCAAATTTAATGTTCAGCATAATTTAAATGCACCAGCAAAACCTTTGCTTATTTGCCACATACTAGCCTGGTGTTAAACATTAATTAAGTATACCATGAAGGACAAGAAAGTTTGTCATTACAATTTATATAATATGAATGTGAAATGCTTTTAATTTTATTTTTAATAATAAAAGGGTTTTTATTTGATAATGCTATGTGGAACGCTAATTTTGCTAGTGCACACATTATTCATCCTACAAGTCATAATTTTACTTCCCATTGTTACAGGAATGAAACAAAGTATTCAAAAGTTTATTTTTTATGGATCTTTTTAATTATAGCAGTATGCACACACACAAGTTATAGTCTTATTTAATAGAGTAAAAATTTTATCAAATTACGTCAAAAATTCAGCAGTCTCGCTCCACTTGATTACTAACGACATACTGCAAAAAGATCTTTTTTTTTGCTAGGAACAATCATTCAGCAGTGTTATTAAAAAAGAAGAATGAAGCTTTCATGATGGTAACACACACATATATATATATATATAAATGAATATGAGCTTCGAGTGGTTGGATAACTCACTAAATCAATTTATACACTCGAATGAGTTTATATATATAAGGTAATATAACTATCATCAATCCTTGAACTTAAGTAACCCAATGTAGTGCTAAAAATGGAATGAGTCACGAAACAAGAATTGAAATTAAAGGAAAGCAACAAGTGAAAAATCAGTTACAAATAGTTGATACATTGAGAAAATCAAAAGCAGGCTCATAAAGGGCTTTTTTTTTGGAATTAGCATCTATAACTTATGGGGGAGAAAATTTTAATCAAGTAAACAGTTTCAACATGTTTAGAAACATTGCTTTTTGATCGTTTTCGAAATTTCTCTTCTAATTTATACTATGTGACTTAATTTAAAATTGCTCAAGTTACGTTACTCCCAAAATAAGCATGTAATCTGATTTAATTAATCAATCAAAAATTGTTACTTAATCAATATAATTAAAATTGCATGTCAAATGAAAAAAATTTTGAAGAATAAGTTTCGGGTCGTGTATTATATAACCATCGAGTTCGTACTTTTTTCAAATGCATATCTCAAATCCTGTTTTCAAAAATATTATAAAAAATAAATAAACTCAAAAAAGAAAAAATGTTGAACATGTATTAAAAAAAATATAATGCACCGAATAAAGAGGACACAAGAGCTAAATTATGAGGCATATCACAAGATTTGCCATAAAACGTAAATTAATTACGGGTTAAGTAACATATGTTTAAAAAAAAGTGTGCCTCGGTTACACCCTCATGGCTCTCCAAAACAACAACTGCAATACCTTCAAGTTATTTTTAACATGATATAATAGCCCACTGTGTATAGCTCTGATTGAAAACAGTCGAAGTCTAATTGAAAATGAAAAGCAAAAAACTTTCTAAATGGAAATTTTGCTCAATCTTTTTTCGTTTTGCAATGCCCGTCTACCAAATTTCTAGCCCATAGGAGAGCTGCTGTCATTTGTATAATTTCCGGCGTAGTCGCTTTACTATATCGTGACCCCACTTGCATAGCTGTAGCTCTTTCCATTCGCGTATTTTCCGGTTACCTCATGCAGGCACTGAATTTTTGACAAAAATAATGTACTAGAGGGAAATAATTACAAATATTTTAGATAGACCTCACAAAACTATAATTATTGAACAAAAGCTGGTACATATTATGATAATATCAAACACTTTTTCAAATAAAGGGTGTCTTCAAAGTTTCAAAAAGTAGGTGGTACATATTTTGTACCACCACACTTCAAGCAGCATGATAGTTCTGGAAACATGATTTTTTCCTCCCTAGGTACAATGGTAACTTTAAGCTAGTTAATTTATAGTTGGAAAATAAATGCACTTCATCTCTTATACTGTTATTCATTCTATATTAAAACGTTTTCAGTTTTTCCTAATCTAATGTTGTAAGCTTAACTTTAGTTTAGTCCTAATGTTAGTTTTAATTTTAAATATTCTATTCTATACATTTTATTTTATGTAGTTTTTATTTAGTCAACATAAATAATAAATGAATTGTATTTATTTTTATCCTGAACATGAGCTATAGCTCATTCAAGACATTTGTGTAATTTTGTACGTACTATTATTTAATAAATATTTTTTTAAAAAATGTAACTTACAACAAATCTGGCACAATAAACATGTCCGTTATTGCGAAAAAATAAGTGAAATGCATTTTGTATTTGTAAAGATGGCCTGTAATAGAGCATGACGGTACATTTTTTTTGGACTTTCATATTTTCATACTAGCAATGCATATGGGAGGTACTGATTATTGTAATATTGACTTATTTAGTTACATAACATACATACTTACATGATTTGTATCAAATATCACAAGAAACACTTTTATTTACACTTAAAAATACACAACACAGTCACTTCCAAAAAATTCCACTGAACAGACTATCAAAGAACAAACTACTGCATAAACCCATTGCACACAATTAGCTTCTGACATCTGTTGGAAACTTGAGTAACTGCTACGAGTTGACCTCTGCGGTGGTTCAGAGAATGTACCATCTAGCATCAATTTCTGAGGCATTCAAACAAGTGGTACGGCTTATGCCCCACCACATAATAAATGAATAAGAATTGGTGGTATAAGTATGTACCACCAAGCATGAATGAGTTAAAGGGACTTTTCTATGCATCCTGTATATTTTTGATATATTTAAATACTTCTGAAGTAAATGTATCTAGCATAGATGTTATTTGATTCTTTAAAAATAACAGGTGTACTTTTAATATTTACATTTTTATCAAAAATATCTTGAACATATATGTAAACTTTGAATAAGTAAAGTCAGTGTTCAACTACCATTCCCTTTTATAACTGATCATCCCTTACGGATTCATAAGTACGAATCTCTCAATTTATAGTCTCTCAAATATATGAGGGGACAATTAATTTTATAATGAAAAAAAATGTATTTTAATTAAAAAAATATATATATTTGTATCTTTATGAATTAATTTAACAGGGTGTATAGTTTTAATTTTATGTAGTAATATACAAGTTTTTCCAGATAAAAGCTATCAAATTTTTGGAAAAGGTAAGATACACAGAGATGACTCCGAATCAAATAGTAATGCAGAATTTCCTTCCTGACACAGAAGATGGCAGTATAGGGTGAAATATGTAAAGAGTTCTCACTCCTATGTTTCATCTTTCGGCAAATTGTATGAACACATATGCATCAGACATACAGGGTTTTGGAGTGTAATAGCCGAGTTGCACAAGGTGAACCCACTGCCCTACAATCTTTGTACATCCGCATCAGCGGTTATCCAAGTTATTTCAAACGGGCAACACGGAATCAATAAATGCATGGCAATGACAGACTGTGCCAAATCTGGTGCAGACATTCCCAGTAGTAGTACACAATTAATTGAGTCAGGATTTCCCCACAAGAGCGTTTGGAGGATCCCCAATAAAAATGCCATACATCTATATTAGATACAGCACATCCCATTTACTTCCCCATTTTCCAAATTCCATGACATTCACCGATACTGTGTACTTAACGAGAAAGGGGATTTACAATACTCGTAACAACCATGTAGGGGGTGTCGAACCTACATGCGATACATACGAGTTGCAGAAAGATCGCCTTTCCTCATCCATTTCAATTGTACTATACATAACCATTTGAGTGCATCTTTTGGTCAAACTGGTAGTGCATTAGCTTGCTTAATTACCGAATATATAATGACTGACTTTTTTTGAAAGCACACAAAACCCTTGTTGACAGTACTAAGGTTCCAAGTGCCCGCATTGCAGCAGCTGCTGAATTTCCATGCACAGCAGATGCGAGACCTGTACCACAGTTGTAACCATCAATCCAACATCTCCTTTGATGTCAAATGTATTTCACTTATGTAAACCACATAATTTGTTTATGTATGAATTAAGGTTACACAGGACCCTTTTTTGGGGGAAACAGTAATAGTAATTTATGTTTGCCTTTCAGATTATATTATAAAGTTGATTCTGATACCAATTAGTTTTTTAACTATTTTAAGAAGCCGTTTTTATTACCCTTAAAATCTTTTATAAGAATATAGACACATTCATTCAGGAAATCTTCAGATGAATTTTCTCACAAGTTTCAAGTTCAATAATTTTTCACATTATAATACAAGGTAAAACAATCTGTAACTTAAATAAATTTTGCATTTAAAACTTTTTATATAACTCTCTAAATGAAACTTCAGCTGTTTAAAAATAATACTTATTAGGTTAGTTAAAGCAAAATTTAAATTTCAAGCAGATATAATTTCTGTTTATCCTTGAATATTTACTAAATATTATTTGCGAGGAAGATATCAAGTGACTGATATGAGCCATCTACACAAAGATGTGATCACAGAATTTATTTTTTATAAAATATTTAATTTAAATTATCCTCAGTTCAATTTTTCAAACATTAAAAGATGAATAAACAGGAATTGGTACACACCATAAAATGTACAATCCATTTTAAAAGGGCATAATACTTTTTTATATACAAGGTTTAAATGACTATAAATAGAGTATTTATTAAAACTTTGTGGGGTGTGACTTTAGAATTTCCTAAGTTATTGTTATCTATGTTTTGATAGAAATGCTAAAATAGTATTCTGAATGTATACTTAATAAGCGACAATTTTAGAAATCTTCATGCATACCTGTAAACAAATTCTTGTAATCAATTTTAGGGTTATCTCTCTCAATAAAGTGGTTTAATTCCTCATTATTTTTCTTCATTTTCACAGAGGAAACTCATAAGAAATCTATAACTTGATTGAAATTAAGTTAGATGCATTAATTTACAATGGATTGTAATCATATAGATGACAAGGAAAACTTCCAAGCATTACCTTCCTAGAATTTAGATTTATTTTATAAACAATTTTACAAAATATATTACAGAATTTCAAGATATATTTAGCCATATCTATTTTTCAGGTGGTCACAATCACAAATGGAAGTTTCTTCAGCAAGAACAATCCCATGCATACCAAGGAAAAACATAGTATTTCTCAAAACACACAAATGTGCCAGTACATCAGTTCAAAACATTTTAATGAGGTATGCTCATCAAAGAAATTTAACATTAGTTATACCAATACTTCCAAAGAACCATTATTTTTCTTTGACACGGCCATTCCAAAAAGAGATGGTGGCTGGGGCACCATGGGAAATTCTTGGATATAACATACTCTGCCATCATATGGTCTTCAACAAAGCTGTTGTAGAAAAAGTAATGCCAAAAGATTCAATTTATATATCTATCATAAGGAACCCAGTGAGTTTGTTTGAATCTCTGTACGAATATGATGAATTACAGGTAAGATTTTTGAAATACTACAAATAATTTATATGCAAAATAACAAAAAGACAGCGCTTTTCCCCCCATGAAATTAGAGAAATAAAATTTAAAACTTCAAAAGTCAATGTGAATACACACAAACACCTATATTGACATCTTTTTATATCACATGACATTGAGCACACATTAATATCACACAGAAATCTCTATAAGTGAACACATATTTTACACAATATTTAAAAAAAAAACATTTTTAACAGTCCTATATAACATCTTTAGAAACAAGTACAGCATAAATAAATAAAATACGAAGTTTCAAAATTTATATGAACATTAAGTACATCCATTTATTTTCACATTTATATTTTACCAGACTAAACACATACATTTAACATGCACTACTTTCCTTCTTAAAAGATGGAATGTGTTTAAAATAAATAAACCATATTTTGTAGATTGGGGAGAAAAAGTTCACTATAAGATGCTATGCAATCATATAAATAAATGCTTAGTAATAATTATAAATATAATCACAAATCTTTTTACAAAATTAAGATAATCAATTTACAGAAACAAAAAAGTATATATAATATGATTTGAATACATGTTAAACACACAGCACTCTGCAACTGTTAATCATAATTCAATTTTAAAGCTACCTTGAACAATTCAAAGTAAATTATGAAGCTGTAAAATTTTATTCATAAATAATAAACTACATAAAGCTTATTACAGCAATATATTGCATATTATACACTTTTGTTGATCAATAAGATCATTGCTCTGAATAATTACACATGACAGCTTAACTAATTGAGTAGTTGATATAATTGAAAATTGTTTTTATATATATTTCACTTCACAGTAAAGGGAAACAGTTGTTATATAAATTAACATTGCAGGATTAAGATTTTTCAATGGAGTAATTATTGATAACTAATTATTTCATATTTAAGTTTAAATCAAACATGACCATTGTTTTAAATAAGTTTACATCTGGGCATACAACAGCTCAATTGGAAAAGTGATATTCATGTGACAAAACAGTAAAATGAATGTTTTCAAAATTAAATTTGCACATAAAATGAAACCAAGATAGTTATTTATGAACACTATTTGTGGTTTGCTATATTATTAATGAACTAAAATCCTAAAACAGCAAATAACTTCAATTACAATTCAAAAAAAACTTAAATACAGATAAAGGCAATAATTTAGTCATCTGTGGTATTACAATTGACAAAAGCTCATCATTCTTAATTTTTACCCAATTATTTATTATATGACATTACATTTTCATTCTTATTTATTACAGGATTTTTACCATATGGACATAGAAGAATATGCAAAAGGAACAAAAAACTCCTCAATTGTAATGAAGTTGAGAAACAGATCAAATGGCATGGGGAGAAATCAAATGCTGTTTGATTTTGGAGTTCATCCTGCTTTTTTTAATAATCGTGCTATGATTATGAAAGCTATCGAAAACATTGAAATGAATTTCGATTTTATCATGGTAGCTGAATATTTTGATGAATCAGTCGTCCTTCTTAGACATATTCTGTGTTGGGATCTGGATGATATTGTTAGTCTAACAATAAATGCTCGGATGGGCAGTTATAAAAAAAATCTTTCTGAAGAAGCTGTAAAAAATTTAGAAGATTGGAATTGGGGTGATAAAATGCTTTATGATCATTTTCTTAAGAAATTTCATAAAACTATAAACGAATTCGGAAGAGAGCGGTTAAACAACGAAGTTCAAGAGCTTCGCAAAAGAAGAAATGATTGGTTTGAGTACTGCATCCAAAAAAAAGTTGAAGCAAAAAATTTAACTTCATACAATATATGGAGCAACAAAGTAACTGGATATGTACTTAAACCTAATATACACAATGAAACTTGTGAAGATCTTGTAAAACCTGAAAAATACTTCACATCTGAGATAAGGCAGCATCAGCTCATACGAAGTCTTACTAAAGGAGCAACTTTTTCTAATTATGGACCCTTGTCTTTGAGACGACTGATAGATTTAAAATTTTTAAAAGGGAAGGAGCATGCAATAGCAAGAAATATGTTAGCGAATCAATATAAGTTCAGAAGAAAAAAATTTCCCTTCATTAAAAATGATGTAATGATAAAAAAATAAAACATATACTTTACAAAATAAATACATTGCAAACATAAACACACATCAAGTATCATACTTAAGAAAGAAAATATAATTGAATACAGTCAGTCTGAACAGGAATGATAAAAATGGAATGATTTAGAAAATTTTATATCTTTTCAAGTACGTAAAATGTTTCAATTTAAAATTGAAAACATACCGTTATTTTATTTGATATAAAGTAATAATGCATTACAAAAAAAAATAAATAAATAAACTATTTTAAAGAAATTATATGGCATCATAGAATTTAAGATTCATTAATACTTTTGTTACCAAACATCTTCAGAAAAAATGACAAATGATATGTTAGCAACCACAATATTAAAATTTTAAAAAAATTACAATGTGTGATAATTTCGTTCAGTTCTAGCTTTATAAAATTTAAAACTAACATAAATTATGGCCAAAAGACCTAAAGCAAGAACTATACCCCCAATAAAACTAGGTGCATCAAAATGGCGTCCTGTAGGGGTAGTAGCAGTTGTTTTTATTGGTGTGGTTGTAACAGACATAGTGATAGTGGTACTTGCTGGTGTGGTAGTAGATGAAGATGTAGAGGATGAAGTTGGCGATGAAGTGGTGAGCTCGCCTAAAATTAAAAAAAAAAAAAAATATCAGTAATTTAAAGAAAATTTCAAAAGGTGTTAATCATAAATAGTCAAAAAATAGAAGCAGCATATAAAAAGGTAAATAAATCATTAATCATACTTTAATCTAAAATTTTTATTAAGTTTCCATTTTATATTTGCAGCCTTGAAATAAATGAGCAATGCACAATACTGCTAAGTTAAATAAAATGTTTTTTATTAGAAATATACAAATAACATTCAATCATACTATATCTATGGAACATATATAAGTAATATTGAATGTCAGCACACACTGAGATTTTGAATCATCAGCTATATTATGAAAATAGTAATAAATTATTTGATTATTAGCTATAAACGTTACAACAAAAAAAATTAATCTTAGAAAAAAAACTATACATATTCAAATAATTTGGAATAAAAATTAATTTACTATTGAATAATTAATAACATTTATGCTGCCCCTTAAAAGTTTAAAATAGCTCTTTGTAAAGTAAAAGTTTTATATGTCAGAATCTGTTACAAGTTTCTCACTCATTATGCTTGTTTTTTTAATGTCTTTACCATCATACAGTTTTTTCCCCACATAAGACATTTCTAATTGATGACCAACAAGTGGAATTATTTTTTAAGCACAAATTCTTAATTCACCATCCTTATTTTTTGTGCTTTTTTTCTTCCTGAACCTGAGATTCTTCATTTTGCAACATTTCTAAGAACCTAATTACGTTTTTATGTCATTGCAAGAAGTTTTACTAACATGCTGATCTCCAAAAAGGTTCTTAAAAAAACTAGAAGAGTCATATTTAAGTAATATAATAAATACAATAATTATATAAACTATACTGATATCACATGAATAATCAATAATATATAGAGCAGTTAAAAAGACAGATTTTTCTGAAAGCAAAAAAATTTCAAGTAATTTAACGAATTATTTTTAAAGAAATAGGCTGTCCGAAATAACAGTTTTATGTACTTGAAAATGCATTCAAAGATAAAGCATAAAAACCCATACAACTGACCACTTTTGAGAGAGAATAGAACCAATTAACTATATAAAGTATCAAATAATGCTCAAAAAGCAAGAAACAATGTAATAACTGTACACATCAGGAATGGAAAATTCCATATATGTAATTTTTTATTAATACCCAGTAAAGAGAGCAAACCGGAACACATAATTAAATCAGCAATAATTGAGTAAAAATATATAGTTCAGACTTCAAATGAATATTAACAGTACAAAAACAAATCTGTAAAGAGATTACAGTAAAAAATAAGCTTATTTTATGAGTAAATGTTAAGGTTTCATAAAAAAAATGAATTGTAGGAAACTCAGTACTTGAAAGAAAAAACATTGAATGATTTTCTGATAAATACAAAACGATAACATAAATGATGTAAAGATGCATTTCCTCTAATACATTAATAAATAATATAAGCTCTGACAATAAAATTTGGTGAATGAAGTCAGAACGGCCGATTTGGCAACACTGGCGAAACAAAACATTGTGCATGCAAAGCTGCAGGTGTTGACCATCTGCCCCCACTGTTGTTCAGTAAAGCATAGTTAGTGTTAAATGTAAGACTTGTTGTACAAAGTGCTTAGTGTGTTGGTTCTTAACAGAGAAGAGGAAAATGAAAGAACAAAAGATCAATTTAAGGTTTTGTTTTAAGCTTGGCAACAAACTTATGTGGTGCTGGTACGTGTTTATGAAGTTCAAACATTGTCTGTGAAATGTGTGTATGAGTGGTTCACCCATTTTCAAAAAGGCCGAGAAAGTGTTTCTGACAACCCCCTAGTGGAAGAGTGGCGACCTCCTGAATAAATCATGCATCAAAACGATGTTCATCACCTTTTTTGATAGTCGAGGCATTATCCACAAGGAATTTCTACCTGAGAGAACAATGATGAATGCTGGAAGATGCATTGAAATTTTGACACATTTCATGAAAAGTCTACGCAGGGTACAACCCTAGGACACAACAAGGTTCCTGGTTTTTTGTTCACGACAATGCTCGCCCTCATACAACCAATATCATCAAACAGTTCCTGACAAAAAGGGAGGGCGGTGCAAATTCAACACCCATCCTACTTGCCAGATCTCAATCTTCCAGACTTCTTCCTATTCTTGCGACTCAAACTCGCTTTGAAAGGAAAGATTTGACGATATTCCTGACATGCAATAAAACATGACGAGGCTTTTGAACTCCATCCCAAAAGTTTCCCAAGACATTTATAGCAGATCTCAGCTGTGCATAGTTATGGGAGGGGCAACTATTTTGAAGGACAGTAAGGCAACTTTAGTTAATATTTCATCTACTTTAATGTTGCAGGACTATTCACTGAACTTTATAGTCAGAGGTTGTATTTAAACAATTAATCAAAATTCCACAATTGTAGCTTTTACCATGTGTGTGTGTATTAAATCATCCCATCATCATCATCCAAATTTAGCTTTTGTGAAATATTTTCAATGAAGTTGCTTAATTTCTCATGAAATTCTGTAGCCAATTCAAACAAAGACATTTAAAAAAAAAATTCTGAATTTTATTTACTTTTTGCACATATAAAAAAGCAAACATCATATAAATATGAAAGAGTAAATGACAAAATATCCATACATCTATTTTAAGTTTCTATTTGAAAATATGACCTACAAATTAAAAATTAAGCAAAACAAATGATACACTGGCTTCTAAAAGTTAGAAGTACAACCTCATTTTTTGACTACTTTGAAAATTAGCAAACATAGAAACACACAACATTTGAAGGAAATGTGCACCAACCAGTTTTTCATTGAATGCAACACAAATTTGCATAATCGTTTAAGCATATCCAAAGTCGCAATTAGGTTGGCTTTATACAATAAATGTAAAGAATCGTGCATTAGAAAGTAGTTGGGTAAAGTTGCAGCATTTAAAGCTTGATAGTCTATGCATAAATGCATAGACTACACCCACTACTTCCAAGTCCCTTTCTTGTTGACACAAAACTCTCTGGATATGTAATTTCTACACAACTCTCTTCCATGAGGTCTAAGGCAAGTTCTCTTTGTGCAACAACTTCCAGTTCTAAGGTTTTGAGGATATGGTAAACAGACAGTTTCTTTTGTTGTTTAAGTTTTAATCAAATCCTATGCTCTTCAACCTTGGCCGTTTGTACATTTTCTCCACTGAACACAATTTATCCCTTTAAAATGTTTATCAATTGTTCCCTTACTAGTTGAACAGAAATTTAAGAGCCATTCTTCCTTACTAAACTCTTACGCCTTTTCTAATGTAGCTTGAATTTCACACGACATCTTCCTCTTCAAATATTACTTTAATAGCATTTACCCTTGGAGAAAATATTCGTAATTTATTCATGTGAGCTTATTTAATTGTTCTTCCCTGTAATTTTATTATAAATAAGTGGACAAAATGGAATTATCCATGAGGCCCTGTCTACTTTGAATAAATCTTATTGTGTCTGGTATTGAAAGATATACTTTGTCACCAGTAGCAAAATGTCTGAGGTGTTAACTGCTATTGAAATATTCAACATAAGGTTTTTTGTTTGTCAGCAGCTCTAATATGGATGCTTGTTCTGTAAAGTTTTCTATTTTTAAATCCAAATTTGGTGATAATCAATAACCAATTCTGAAACATTCACTGAAAGATGAATCTCTTACTCTGCGGATTTCAGGACAATTAAAAGCCCATATGCTTATCTACCATACAAAAGTTTAAACGGCGATATACCTATTGAGCTGTTTGGTACTTTCTGATACGCGAATAAAAGAAAAGGGAATTGTTCATCCCAATCTTTAGGATCATCCTGAATAACATGGTGTAATATACCTTTTAAAACTAATGAATTTTTGACTATTACTAGTGATCCATTACTAGTAAGATACCACAAACATGAAAATCTCAGACAAGCTTATTTTTTAAAATTAATTCTTGAATCAGCTCCACTGCATAATTTGCACCTTTATCAATGCTATATTACATATTCCTATCCTTAAAAAAATTAATAGATCTTTACAAGCCCATCCCATTGGTACGGCCTTAGGTTAATGAGTATATTAATCAATTTAAAAGAATATATATTTATGACCTCGGCTTGATGCTAGATCAATAGGCCCAATCACATCTATATTTATGAATTTAAATGGCAATTCCGGACCCAAAACTGGAGTAATAGGTGATTTATCTGTTATCTTACCCTGACTTCTTATTTGGCAATTCACACACGTCTTACAAAACTCTCTGAAATATCCCCAGCTATCTGCAATGAATAACAATTGCATCTAATCCATTTTTTTTATTTCCTTACACCCAAATATGAAACAAAAACAAGTTCAAACATAATCTGTAGAACTTTCTTCCTATCATATGACAAATCAAATGAACAATGGTCTCGCCTAATATATCTAGTTCTTTTGGTAAATTTATCTACCAGTAACTAAAAAATTCTTTATCCCTTGCTTTAACTCATCATGAATACCTTTTTAAGCTTTACACATTTAGTTCTTTCTTTAAGCGAGAAACATTCAGCACTTGTTCTATGTTTAGTTTATCTACATTCACATTTAAATTACTCATTTTCTTTCATTTTACTTACTCCCTCAAAATAAAAGAATTCTTTAATATATTTGAATCAGAACTTTCAAGAATACTTTAATTTTAGAATAACCCATTTATTCCTCTGTTACCTGATTCATCAATTTCATTTTCCAATCTCCTATAATACGTGGGAGGGGGGAATAATAAATAAGGAAAGCTTAACCTATTAATCACAGTAACTTCTACCTTGATCAGCATATTGAGCGCACTATTTCAGTGCAACAAATCTCAATAGGAATAATAAGCAATGTAGCTTCAAACACTTTATCAAAAGTGGATCCCAACAAAATTCTTTCATGGTCTTTGATTTAAAAAATCACACAGTAAAACCGAAAGCCCAAGAATTGCTAATTATGCACCACTGTTCAACATCACTTACAATTTCCCCCTTCTGATGAGAACAGACACTTTGGTTAAAGGGGGGATTCCTCTATTAGATTGTAAATATTGTGGTCTTATTTTTGCCACTACTGCTTTTAATAAATTTTTCAGAAGTTTCGATTTTTATTTCAACCAATTTTATCATAAATGTTACAATCCCTAGCCTAGTGATTACTATAACTACATACATATGAAAGGTAATTTTGCCTTTTGTCATTTCTTAAATGAGGAACACACTTTTGTGTGCCTTATCATTATGCAAAAAAAGAATTTGATGAACATCAGTAAAACTTTTCCCCTTTCGAAAGGAAACATACATCACATTTTTTTTCTAGTTCTAAAGGTGGAAATTAATTATCTGCTTGATGAACACCAATATGAGCTGCTGTACATTTCCTAAGCCAATGAAGGGATTGTTCATATTCATTTCTTTAATTTTATCATAATTTTCAACAGTAATTTATGAAGGTACATTATTCACTTTCTCCTCTAAAACATTAATTAAAATTTCGGCTTTCTGATCATTATTCATCCCTTTGTTTTAAATGCCCTTTCTGAAGAACTAGCCTTTAAATAACCTGCATCAGATTTTGATGGGACAAGGACAGTTAAAAGTTTGTGTTTCTAATGAATTTTCATGATTAATAATAGCAGTACTAAGCTGCTTTTGTAAATTAGCCTTCAGCTTAACCTGTTTTAATTCAAATTACTTCTCTATGCGTAATTTCTCAATCACAATTTTTTTTCTTCAAATTCTCAGTTTAATTTCTTCAAATTCAATTCAATTCTATTTCTAATAAATTCATTGCCACTTTTAAGCATATTACATTTCTCAACAATTTTAAATGAACCATCTTAGCATCAAAAGGTACTTTTAAACCCAGTTCATAGATCAATTTTTAAAGTCCTCATTTCGGCTTCCTATAAACATGTAGATAAGTAATGAAAACCTCTCTCATACAAATCGAGTTTGTACAGAGTTCTGTATTAAATCCTTACTCCATCATCTACAGCACTTTAAAAGGTAATTCCAATGAGTTACAACGCCACACCAGTACAAAAAAATTCAAATTATTAACGACACTGTTTTTTATCCCACAACTGCCCCCACTGTAAAATTCAATCTCAATTTTTTGGGATCTTTTATAAAGGATGCATCATGAACAGGATTTAAGGACTGAAGCTAGTATTACAAAATTAACGATATAGTATCTATACATTGTGTACAATTAATATTCTAAATATTAATACAGCAGGTTAATTGACCCAACACGGTTTTAGTTGTTTCTCTCATTACCCAAACTCACCACTTTGGTTTTATACATTTCAGTTACTTCCACTTTTAGCAGCTTCTTGTGCTGCGATTCTAACTCTACAATTGGTTTCGTTGTATTTGGAGTGTTGTTTCTTCCCAAATAGCAAACCTTCTGAATCACTTTACAGTATGAAACTGGACTCATCCGTGAAGAGCACAAAAGCCCATTATTACCTAGTACAAGAAACATGTTATCTTGCCAAACACAAACTGGCTTGTCTATGTAGTTGATTAAGGTTAACACACTCTGTTCATCATTTTACATAAAAGACTGCAATGTAAAAGTGTCTTCTCACAATAATAGCAGAGATTCTTGTTCCTGATGCTACAAAATGATCTGCAACAAATTAATTAAGTCACTGTAGTGTACACATCGTTTGAACCAAAAGAGCTACAACCGTAATGCATGGAATTTCTTGTAGATACACAATATTCAGATTTACTCACAATGGTTGGAATACACTGGGAAACACATTAAGAGGTCTAGAAGTATAAGCTTCTGTCTACCTCATTCCTATCTATTTAATTGCCTGCCAACTTAACGAATCAAGTAAACAACTCCTAGACATTGCTAGACTACCTTGAATATTGTCAAAGAAATTACTAATAACTATTGAAGATTAACAATCATGCACAAAATATATGAACAGAGTTGAAGAGAAGTTTTCTCCCTAGTTTTAAACAAGTATCCATTTCTTTGAAATAATTTTTTTTTGCATAGTTTTTAAAGTTAAATACTATTATTCATGTAACTTATGATTTTATTCTTACTGACATTCTTTCAATGGCGAGATTTGAAAAGCCTATTATACTTTAACTTTTGGAGAGTAGTATAGTACAAGTTTATTAAAACTATCAAAGCACACAGAAGCAGTGTCACACACAAGGGGGGTCCTAGGGGTCAGGACACTCCCATAGCCTCCCACACCAACAAATTTAATGTGCATCAGCCCGGCTAAAAGATAGGTCTTCAGTAGCACCATGATTCAAACTCAAGAGTCGACAATGCCAGATATGAGTTCGCGACTATGATCACCTGGCTGCCGCGGCCCCACTCCTGGTTCTAACTGTTCTCTCAGACAATTAAATGAATTGAAAAAAATTGACCCTTCAATATACTCTAAAAATGACAACAAAAAAAAAAAAAAAAAAAAAAAAAAAAAAAAAAAAAAAA
>BMAV01007107.1:115328-126420 GCA_019973955.1 Trichonephila inaurata madagascariensis
TTAAATCAAAATAAATTTGTGATGAAAGAAATTCCATAACAAAGATGTAAAAAAATCAATCACATTTCAATAACAAAAGACAAATTAAAATTTTTCTTAATCCATATTTTAAATGCTTAGTTTTAAACTATTTAGAAATAAACTAAAAGTAGATGTTAAAATATACCAACATATGTAAATCCCATGAAAGAGAGCAAAGATTACTGAGGTACCTTGTTTCTTAAGTGTTGTATTCACCTAAGAACGGTAAGTCTGTGAGGTGAGATTAAAATTTAATGATAATTATTATAATGAAAGAGTATTCAAGATGTAATGTAATGTATTCAAGACTAAACACACAAATATTCCAAATGATTTGCTTATTAATATTGTCCTCTGAAGTTACATAAAAGCTATTGGTGACATATAATTTTGAATAGCAGTTAAGTGATAGGGATAACATCCGAGCTTAAACTTCACTCTCCTATCTTTTCCACTAACACATAAGAGTTGCAAGCCCCTCCAACAAAATTTATTTTATGAAACCTAATAATATAAAAGATTATAAAGCATAACAAATGTTTTAAAATCCATAGCATGTTGGCTGCATACTACAGCATTTTTTGATTTGTCAGATTGGTTGCTGATATAATATACTAGAAATAAATTCCATTATGGACTTACTCTGATCTACATTTAGAAGTCATTTTTGTGGATCTTTAATTTATAATGTGATTGTAATTAATAAAATACATAATTTTCAAGAAGCGCTTTTTTTAATAGTCAACATCAAAAGAAAAAGAATTATATATTTTAAGTGTAAAGGACAAGAGAGCATTTTGGAAATAGATTTAGATCACAAGAATATTAAAAAAATGACCCAAAGGTCTAAAAAAACTTCACAATAGTAATCATCTTTCAAGTTTCACTTTCCCATTTCATCTTTGAATATATATAATAACTAAGCTAAAATAATTTGTTTTATGATGCAATACTTTAAAAATATATGGCAGACCAGAATAGATTTAAACTTTAAAAAAGCTAAATCCTAACTTCTTAGAAAATGAAAACTCTGCAATGGCTTTAAAAAAGTGGTTCAAAAAGAAAACAATATCAAAACAATCAGATGAGACATAGGCTATAAACACTAAAAAATTTTTCTTTAAATAAATGAAAACCTCAAAGACAATTTTGTAGTTATATATATATATATAGTATACTATAGAAGTAAAAATTCAACATCATATAAGACAGAAACTGGTTCCTTAAAAATCAGTACTCCTGTACGCCAATTGCATTGGAAAAACGAACTAATGAATGATCTTATATTAAACAATGTTTTAAAATAATTAATAATTAGAATAATTGAAGAATGAGAGCAGAAAGGGTTAGTACCCTAAACAGTAAGATAAGTGTCAAGATGAAACAAATTCTCTAATTGAAGAGAAACTTGATGAGTTAATATTTAACACAAAATGCTGAGGTATTTTGGATAATAAAATAAAACTTAAAAAAGCATGTTCCAAGACTTATGTATGTAAAAATTTAACCAACCCAAAATCTTTTAAATATGGTTGAAAAATAATGAATGAACTTTTAGTAAATTGAAAGAACAAAAGCTATTGGACCTTTTGCAATACTACGTGATGCATTCATTATTATATAGATCCTATAGCATGGAAAAATGTTTCATAACATTTAATAATGGCATTCATTTCCTTGTATTTTGACTGAGAGAAATATAAGGCAATTAATATAATTCAATATTTATTGAACCTGATGCCAAACTGAACAGTAGAGAACTGAAGATACAATGAAAGAATACATTGCATTTCAAAAACTAAAATAAAATGGGAACTGGTTCAAAAAAAAATATATAGCACTTTTTATCCGTTGAAAAGAGCCAAGAGGATGCATAGAATTGGAAAAAAAAATGCACTATTGCTAAGCAATCTGATGTCATTAAAAAAAATATATAAGATGAAACATTAAAAATACCAAGAATGTTGATCTACAAAATTGTAGGTAATACATTTGTGGAAAAGTTGTTGATGAATTTTACGAAAAAAAAAAAAAACTGCACATTTACAAATAAATAAGCTGATTAAGAAACTTTTGAATAATATTTTCTATGAAAATATGGAGCACATATTAGACCACAATAATTAAAAAGTTTTTAAAAAATAAACCAGTATCAGCACTTTTAGAAGTGTAAAAAAAAGCAATTTAGATTAAAAAGAAGAAACATTAAATTAAGAAGATGAAAAACACAATAAAGTACATTTGAAACATTGCAGTCAGAATGCTGGGTCAGTCATGCAGTGATATTTATGGAGAGATCAACCAAATATAAACATTTACTTAAGAAAGAATGGGGTTTTTTTCTTTTAAAAGGTTAATGGGTCCACCTGATTCAAAGTTCCCTTTGCTGCAACTTTTTATAAAACATACATGAAAGGCTCAAATTTTTTTTTAAAATCTGATCTGAAATATATTGAATTAATACAAGTGCTATATAAATAAATGCTTATCAAATGATGTTACAAATCCATTATTTAAGCTAGAAATTATGCATGGTACATATATACAGCACTTTCAGAAATAAAAATTTTAAATCAAATTCTCCAAACTCAAAAAGTCAGTCCTATATATGAATTTACTATTTTTGCATTAAAAATTAAGAATGACCATAATATCAATTGTTCCAAGAAAGGTAATTCTTAAATGAAAAGGAAAATATTTGGATTCCAGTAGAAGCAGCCATGAAATCATGGAATTTCTTGTGGTTTAAAGCAGTGCTCCCCAACCTTTTCATCGCTGTGGACCAGTCAATGTTTGATAATTTCACCACAGACCACTGAGAGTGAGATGTCGATTGTTTTTATTTTAGATTGTTTTGACTTAATTTTAATTTACCATAAAATCCTGCGTATAACGCGCACCCATACTTCCAATTTGCATTTTTTGATTTTTAGGTATATTCACAGTATAACGCACATTCCCTTTTTTACAAAGGAGCTTGAAGTGTATGTGTGCAATGCTATTATGTTTTGAAGTAATTTATTCGAGATATTATCCCAAGATTATGAAAAAATAATATACTTCTAGAACTACAACACTTTATGTTCATTAGAAATGTCATTTATTTTAAATAAACAGTATTCAGATCTATGTGCAACTCTTAATTTTTTTCTAGGCTCATCTTATTTTTTATTTTTAAAGCTCTCATTTTTATACCCAGCGTATAAAAAGCACCCATAAACTTTGATCTTATTTTTTGTGTTAAAAGTGTGCGTTATGCACTGGATTTTACAGTAATTGTACTTAAATATGTCTTTAGAACAAAATACAGTTACACTAAAAAATGAAAATAGAGAATGATTTAACATGGAACATAAAATGATTTCTATGGAAATTTACACAAACCGAAGAGAAATACACCACAGTAAATAAAATGGATATAATTGAATGTTCCTTGGGCGGCCCAGCACCCTTAAGGTCCACGGACCGGAACCAGTCAGCGGCCGGGGGTTGGAGACTATTGGTTTAAAGGAAATGTTTGATTTAGAATGTGAAATGATTTTTTAAATCAATTATGAGTATTAAAAGTCTCTTCACTTACATTTGCACATTATTGCAATGTGCAGCTCAATAACAAATATAACAGATTTTTGATATAAACTTCACACTAGCATTTTGTTAAGTAGTCAATTACATTACTAACTTTGCTTAATGTTTTCTACTCTTTAAATGGCTAAAAATATCAAAAGTCCTCGATTTTCAAATACTTCTAATTAAAAAAGATTTATTTTCAAAAAAAAAAATGAATATTCTAAAAAAAATATATCTTATGGAAGTATACACTCATTGTAATTTTTTCACTTTTAAGTTATTTTGATGATTTCACTTCTGTGTAATTACAGAAGAAAAATAGAACACAAGCTGAATTTTTCCTTGCACTTTTAGGATCCACATAGACGCATTTTATGCTTTTCAGGCACATGAGAACTCTTGCACCATTATGTTTGATTACAAATATTATCAATCCTCTTTTACATGAATTGTAAAACATCTTGTGTATGATATAAAATAACTTAATTTTATATTCCTTATTACTTAACAAGAAATTAAATTAAAGTTCAAAATTTTGACGAACTGATTGTAATAACTCAAAATCAAATTAATTTTCCGAAATACGAACGAGAAAATATTCTCACATGCTTTTTTTTTCTTTTTCAAAAAGTATTTAGATCATGTAACAAATTTATTTTGTGTAAAATTAGGTTAATTCAGTTAAAAAATTGCTTACAATATAGGAAAAACAGACCTCAGTATTTTAACTCCCAAGTTTTTATAAATTCTTAATAATTAGTTTTTATTATAAGAAGAGCAAACAGATGCTCATTCAACAGGCACACTACATACAAAAATATAGTTGTCCTTGACTTTATTGCATTTAATTTTCATGGAATTCACTATTTCACAGTATTAAGTAAGCATTTTAAAATTAGGTTTTTATCAATATGTATTATATTATTATAGGATAATTGTTAAGACAATGACAAACATATGAATAAAGCCTTCATACACATGAACAAATTTTGATCACAATGCGAAAATTGGATTCCACTGGAAAAAGATACAGTGTAGTAGAACACTTTATCAGGGGAAAAGATCCAGAAAAAATATGAACCATCTAAATAAATTTGCAAACACTGCATAACGATTAACAAAATGTACTTATATTTATATGCAAATAAGTCTCACTAAAATATTTTGAAAAACTTTTTTACTATGCATTACTTTTGTGCATTTTAACTTTCATATAAATTTCAGAAACTAATCAGGAAGGAGAGTCAATGAGTCAAATTCTTCATATATTTGTAAATTAAATGTGTAATTATTAAACTAACTAAAGCTGTTATAAAATATCAGGATACTGAATCATATTTATATATCTTCTGCATAGAATGAAAACATCTTTTCTAAATTGGTGTACATTTGAAAACACAGTAGGGAAATTACTGCATTTAATTTAATCTACAAATTAGAAATATTTACTTACCAGATTTGTTTTCACAGTAAATTTCTCCTCCATCTATGCATTCCTTACAAGTCGCATTTCTGCAACCAGCTAAAAAATTATTAAGAATATAAACAAAATTAATTCGAAGATAAAAACTTTTAATTCCAAAAACAGCTTAATATAAGAAATAATCCCCCTCCCCCAATATTTTCAGATTAAACATAGGAGAATTACACACAAAAAAATTCTCCATGATTTCTCTATAATGTATTTTTAAAAAAGTCATTAGTTGGTTAAAAGTTGTATGTAATCAGATAGATTTTTAACCCTGACTTTCATATTAACAATAATTCAAAAATTATAAGCATCTAAACATTTTTTAGCTTTGAACTTATTTACTTTTTCATATGTTGATTCTTGATGACACATCAAACAAACAAGTCCCTACTTATGAAAAGAAAAAAAAAAACATGTACAAAGTTTATGATAGACAAGTATTCTCATTTTCCCAAAGGATCTCATATTACATAGTCCTATCCCCAGGACATTCCAGAACTTCCTTTACTCGCATGAATTCCCAGTCTTATTATGTTGATCAATTGGATCCAGTGTGTATGTGGCTGATGTAATATTACATCATAACACAAAAGCTGATGCCACAGTACTTTTTAAAAATCTAAGTTGAAGTTAAAATTACATTTCACATCAGGCAGATCAATAAAATAAGTAACATGGGATGTCTTGGAGGCTTTAGTCCTAATGAATTAAAGAAAACCCAGCTTAAAAAAAATTTAAATTAAGAATCATTGCATATATAACTGAAATAGTTTTAAAATAAAAAATAAAAATAGAAAATTTAAAAAATTATTTAGTCCTGTAACATTTTAGCAATGTCAATAAAATGGTCAACAATGTACAAAGTATTTCTTTGCATAATTTTAAATGTGAATTTTACTAAATGAAATGAACTCATTATTTTTTAATTTCTTGAATTTTGAAAAATATATTATCGTAAGAGTTTATGAAAAACATTTTACCCACTAAATATAATACTTATCACTGTTTTTCTTCACTTGTCATCAATATTAACCCTTGAAAAAGGTTTACTTTATAACATTAATATATCTATCTTCTACCAACAGTTATTTCTCACTTTTTGGAATAAAAGTTGAGAATAAATCAAAGATTAGTGATTCTTATAAAATAAGTCCAAAATTACATACAGAGTATAAACACAAAAAGTACAAATTTCACGCTTTCCAAATAACCTTTTAATGGAAAACAAAGCAGCAAAATATCAGTCACTAACAATTCTTTTTACAAATAGCGCAACTAAACACAAATATTTCATTTCAATGCAGTCACAGTAACTGCGATTTTCAAAATAAATCAGTGAAAATGTGCTACATTTTTTAAAAAAATAATCTGCTTTTACTAATCCTTAATTTTATTTTGTCATTCAATATAAGCTAAATGATTGTTTATATTATAATTATCCAAATCAATACAGTTTCAATTATTATACACTGTTTTCAGTACCTTCATGCTCATTCACTTTTTAAAGTAATGAGCTATCTTAATTTTTCCACTTACATATATAAAAGTTTAGCCTTTTTTATCGTGTTATGGTGTGATGGTGCTTCAGTTTTATATTTAATTTTTTCAACCATCTAACAATTATTTTCAGGATTAAAAATATATTTTCAAACTTTAGGTATTGCAAAATTTATACTGAAAGTAATTGTATCAGAATCAATAAAAACATCCTTGAAGATTTAAAAATAATTATAGTTTATCTCAAGAATACAAAATAATAGAGCTAAATACATTTTTGAATAAGATGCATAATTTAATTTGCTTTGAAATCATAACATTTCTTTTCCTTGAATTAGAAATTCAAAATACTATTTGCCAGGAAACCAGATGCATCTAAATTTTTTACTGCATTTAACATTTTTTAACTTAAAAAGCACAAAATAGTACTTATTTGAATGCCAGATGAGGTAAAAATTGTTATCAGCAAAATATGAGAGATTAAGCCTTATGTAATGATAGATGAACAAAATTTGTTTTAATTTAAAATAGTACTCCTTGTGAGAATGCTTTACTTCATTATAATTTATTAGTAAGCATGCAAAATCTTAAAATATTTTTACTAAAAATGAAAAATTATATCAGTTAAAATATATTAACATTCACTCAAGTATATATTATGTGCAATAACAAAATTCTAAAAACTTTACTCTTACATTTTAAAGCCTTACTTTTAAAAATAACAAATGCAACATAACATATTTCACCTCATAAAATATTAAGATTATTATTGCATTATTGGTTACTACTGAAAGTACTTAGATAATCCCCATAGAATAATAAAAGAATTATTAATAAAAGGAAAACTTGTCTAGTAGGAAATTTATTCAAAAGAATCAATCCAATATAAATAATAAGTTCAGAGAACTTAATTTAAATTCCATAAAAGTTAGCAAAAAAAAACCCCATAATATTAGTTTTTAAATAAAATTAGTTAAATAAAGGATTCTCAACCTTTTCCATGCTAATTTCAGTAACAATGATCATATAAGATGGAAATGTCAAAAGTATTTTTAAATCTCATGAGACATTGAAGTATATCAGACTACAGACAAGCTGTAGTATGGTAAGCATGAGGTTTAAAAATAGTTTGCACATAAAGTCAATCACACAATTCCAAAACTTTAAGACCAACGAAAAATTACAATAAAACTACTTAAAGTATTATTTAAACAATATAAACAAGATTTTTTTTCACTTAAATCATACTTAAATTTGACATACACGAAAATAGAATAAATCAAATTTTTACTTCATTATGAATTTAAGTAAACAGCAAAGAATGTAAATTAAACAATCTTTTAACGTGAATACCACTGTAAAAATGATTCAAGACACTTCATATTAAAAAAGAAAATATCTGATCAATTCCAACCATCATCCATAAAGTTAGGAAGGGATATCTTACCCTTATAAAGGTCAGATGGTTACTTCAGACTAAGGAAGATTCCTTTTAAAAAGTTTTTTTTCCCCTTTCTTAATATCATATGGAATTAAATTAGTTCTATTTGAGAACTACAGTTGTACAATTGGCAAAGGAAGTTTGGATAAGAAACAAAATTTAATTTAAAGAATAGTTACTAATTAAGAGTTAAGCAAATTAGTATGAATGGCATTAAAATATTAATAAAGTGTTTTATTAGAAGTTTCTGTTGGTTAAGATACAATTTTGTATTAAAAAAGACAAAAAGAAACTAAACATATCATGGGGAAAAAAACAATTTAAATATCTGTTTGCAAGGCAAAATAAAGAATATACATAAAATATGGCAAAAGATCCCAAGCGTTTCGAAAAAAAAAATTAACATTTTTCAAATCATTCTCTTTTTGTTCAGATATTTTAGAACACTTCCTGGAGCAAGCAAAAATGTTGAATAAGCAGAAATGTGAAAATAAAATATTCAATAAATATGTTGGTGTCTTAGATTCTTTAATAGAAGAATATAATGAAAGATTTTTATGAGCACACTCCTGCTATGAAACTGGTATTTGAATCACATTTAGTAGATACAGATATACCTTCATTTTATGAACCACTATTTAGCGAATATTTCTATTTTGCAACCTTTTTCCTGGAACCAATAACATTTTACTATTGTCTTTGAAAAATAACTTCTAATAGCAAAGCGCATTTTCTATTTAACAAACTTTTTCTCTTGTGATTCGATTTTTTCTCTATGTTTTAAAAATATGTGGACACTTCAAATTTACATCAAAACACAATTCATGATGATCAATGGTCTTGAATTGGTTTTATCAGGTGCCTAATTCACCTAGAGCAAAGGTGTCAAAATCAAAGGCTAACTTGGGCCAAGCAAACAAGGTTTAACTTGAGCCGGGTTGGAAAAATTGAATATTCATACAAACATAGGTTTATTTCGAATAATACATTATAATAAACATGTGTAAAAGAACAAAAAAAATTTAATGTTTACATCCTGAAACTTGAAATATCTTCTCTACTACTATCTTTCCCATTTGGGAGAAATTCTTATTTGATTATATATTATTGTGTGCCGCTATATTGGACGGGACGAAAAAATGTTTGTTGCCCACCAGTTTGACACCCCTGACCTAGAGCAATAAAACTGCCATAATTTTTCAAATAAAAAACAAATGGATTTTATTAGTAATTAAATTAGGGACCCATGTGGTAATGTATGCTTAAATTACTGGTTATAAAAAAATATGTTTTTAAAATTACTTGTAAGCTTAAAATCAGAAAACATCAAAATTATTAATTTTACTCTAAAACTTTTTTAAAGTTGAAAATACTGTGTATTCCTGGACAATGTTTTTTTTTCTTCTTCTTGGTTTCCTTGCAGATTTCTTTTTGATGGGCACAATTTATTATATATATATTTATAAAAAAAGTAAGAGTAATTATTTTTTTAAATATATAGTGTTTAAGAATTTAAAATTTGTTTTATGTGGTTTCTAAAGTACATTAATACATGAATTTTCCACAAAACGAACTTGTGGAACTTTGAAAGATTGGAACTTTGCAACTTTGTTAAATAGAGGTCTGACTGTATATCCATGGCTCCTACAGAACTACAAATGGAGTTACTTGAGTTGAGGGAAGATAGTATCCTCAAAACCCTTTTTAAAGCTAAAAAGGATACAATAGAAATATGGAGAAATGCTGTTGAATATTCATGTCTACATGAGCATGCACACAGTTTACTCTCCTGTTTAAGTACTGACTGCTGCTGGTCAATATTTTCTCTCATGACAAAAATTAAAACTACTTAAAGCAAATCACATATACTCATTTAGAGGGTTAAGGCTTCACATTTTGAAGCTTGATCCAAATATTCAATTACTTTCAATCAAGAAACAAATGCACACATCACACTAACTTAAACTTTCCATCAGATTTTAAGAATTGTTGCTATGTTAATTATTTATAATTTGATACTATTATTTTGGGTTCGGTCCTAGGAGAGCCCACACCCTTGGGGAAAATTATTTTGGTTGGCGATAATTGCACCATCTTGGTAACCCTACTTTGATACACTAGATATGGTAAACCTAACATTTCTAGAATTTTCGTATTTTGTCAGCGGGTATTTCAAATTTCGTTGTTGGGCACCAGGCTGGAAGTATGGCTGCATGTGCGAGAAAATATACCTTAGAATTTTTTACTTTGTTGAATGCGAAAGATAAGAAAGAATTAATTGAATGGTGCATGAAGGAAGGATTGATTGCTTCGAATAATGAATGTCCTAAATGCAATGATTGAATGGGATTATATGAAAGAAAGAGTGCTGTTTTGGATGGATTTGAATGGGTATATTCAACCATTACCTCGCAGAATATATATGGCGGCACTCCCACAGTCATTGGCTTAGCGATGAGGCCTTCAAGGCTTTTTTAAAATCTGCTGTTACGCTGTACTCTCCACTCGGAAAAGATCAGCAGTAAGAAAGTTATGTGTTGTTTTTTAAATTTTTATCTTAAATATATTTGATTAATTTCTGTATTGTTTACATATATTTTCATTACGCATTCACCTTTTCCCACTATATTCACTTGCTGCCATTTCGTTCTAGCTTGGCACTTTCTTCGGTTTATAGCCAAGGGTGTGGGCTCTCCTAGGACTTTACCACAAAAAATTATGTTGGTATCTACAAATTTAATAATTCTATAAAAAAGCATTTAATAATTAATGTTATAACAAATTTTAACCCTTATGCAAAAATATTTTATAATATACCTTTTATGTCAAAAAGGGTTTTTCTTGTAATATTTTTTTATAATGAACCAAATTTTTAAAACTATACCGTCCCCCCCCCCCACCTCTGGTATAATGCATATTAGCAAATATTTCTCAGATATCTATGAGATACACATAAAGAAGTGAAACTTTACTAAATATTTATAAACTTTTTTAAAGACATGAATACTAATACTTCAGCAATTAAATTTATTAGAATCCAATTTCAAAAAACTCAAGAACCAAATTTTAAAAACCATCAAATGTCTCATTAA
>BMAV01007107.1:126820-142855 GCA_019973955.1 Trichonephila inaurata madagascariensis
TTATCTCGTGCATATTTCATTATTTAAGAAAAATTTGTTTTTTCACAAATTTTTTTTGAAAGTTTAACAATATTGAATAAAATCCAATATAAACTACGCAATACTTATTAAAAAATAATGCATTAAATTATATTCAAATTTTGACATTGCTTACAAAATATATCACAGTTATCAATTGTATCTAAAAGGGATCTTCTTAAGGATGAACCAACAAAAATACTATTTTAGATATAATATATAAGGCAAGAATGATTTCCTTTATGAAATGTCATTAATAAATTGCAATAAAATATTTTGCGAAATAAAACAAATTTTTTTATTCCTTAGTAAATTTGCATAAGTTTATATCAATATATTATAGTTTATTTGTAAGCAATTATTTATAAAATATTTTCATAAGTATTTATTACAAAATTATTTAAATAAGAATTATTTATAATTTTCAAATATAACATTTCTATAGAATATAATTAAATAAAACATTTATCACCAAAATATTGTTATTCATGCAGGATTATTATTACAAGGCTCTGTACAGCATTTTCACAAAAGATTTATTTTTCTAAGGAAGGCAATATTAACATAAATTTTTTCATAGGATAGGTAATCCCTCAAAACTTTCAATCAACAAGTGAGAGAAATTAAAGGTAATACTATGGAAATAAACACAGACTGATCTCTAATATTTATATCAATAGATGAATATGCATCACGTTAGTTCCAACTCAATTTTGGCATGCAATTGGTAGTTTTTGATTTTAAATTTGGGGGGGGGCGCCCCCATCTGGAAGAAATAATCATATTTGTGAAAGAAGGGAAAATGCAAATAACTACAAAAGGAAAAATCGAACTACATAACGTAACAAAAAGGAGATCTGACCGCAATATTTAATTAATACCACAAAATTTTTAAAAAATTCCAATACAAGTTAGCGTCGCCAAAGTTAATTTTCTCATTAAAATTACTGAAGATAGTAAAAAACTGTCACCAAACACGAAAAAAGTAATTTTTTTTTTCGTTACATCTTGTAAATGTAAAATATTACTACAACTTTAGTAATTGATACTGCAAATAAGAAAAGAATTACTGCTAAGTTTATAAGCTTTATATAAAAAAATAAGTCTTATGTTACAAAAATAAATGTATAAGAAAGCAGTATATTTCATTTGACAGTTTGAAAACAGAATACTATGTTAAGTATTAAACATAACATTTTAGGAAAATATTTTTTGTTCAACAATTGTAGAAAAAGTTTTTTGGCTTACTAGAATCTTCAGTTTTAATAACACCACTTGAAATTACACTACAGCTAACAAAGAGAACGAACAGCGACTTTATAAACATGATTAACGTGCTTTCGCATACGAACTAGTTAACACAATAACACAATTTAAGGAATAACAGTCACGTTATTTGATAATGATAAACACATTTCAACTCGTACAACAATACGATGACAAATCCAATTCGATTAATCTAATCGATAAGAAATTTAGTTATCGTTTGAGATGCCCACATTGAAATAAATTAATTTCAGTTTTGACAAAAAAAAAAACGTCGAAAAATAAAATCAATTTAGTAAAAAAAAAAAATCTAAAAGATTTAAAGAACTACGGTGATTTCTTTGCAACAGTTCAGACAAATCCAGGAGTTGATCATATCTTCTGCAACGTTATCTTTTTGACTCTTCCATCCAAAGAATGCTGGCATTCTATTAGTAGTTTGGATGATCTTTACACTCTAGTCCTTGAGGGTTCAAGCAGTCACTATAGCCCAGTGGTTATGGTCAAGAACTCATGTCCGAGGTGTCATAAGTTCGAGCCCTAATGCCACTTAAGACCCACAGCGTAGAAGAGCTGATTCATGTTAAATCAGTCAGAGCTCAAAATCCTCCCTTTGACGTCGTATAGTGTGTTGTTGATAATCCTCCGAGATCTGACTAAGCCAGACCTTGGAGACCCTTTTGAGAGTCAATTAAATCATTGACTCCCAAAAAGTTGAGCACAAGAAGGGGATCTGTGTAGATATCATTGTTTATAAGATCCATGCAAAACATTATGCGCTCAGGAGAAACCTGCTGATCTTGCAACCTTGCACAGATGGAGAAGATCTTTTTGTTTGCTTAGAATGAGAGGCACTTGATGGGACCACTAGCAAGAAGAGAGAGAGTAGTCTCGGAGCATCTGTCACACTCAAGGCTGGATCTACGTATGGGCTAAATGGGCTGCAGCCCAGGACCCCCGGGTTTTAGGGGGCCCCGTTTCTCTTTGAAGATAACAAACAGAAAAAAAGATGCTTACAATCAAAATAGTAATAAAATAATAAACCAGTAAAAAAAATACAAATCAAAAATAAAACACCCAAAATACTATATCCAATTTATTTTTATTCTCAAGAGCAAGAGCAAGTTACTTTTGTTCTTCCACACTACCATCGAATACGCGGAAATTAATAATTAATAAACAGAGGCTCTATCATAGAGCGGCTCCGACGAGCATCAAGCATTTATACAAACGTAGTGGCACTATTTCTGTAGCCATTCATTTTTGTGCAATAATAATTCTAAGTTACAATATACTGATTTGGTGCTGTGTCCTGTGCATAATACCTGCAAATAAAACATACTTAGATACCTGTTTATTCAAGTTTCAAGTAAAAAATATGTACCAATACACATTTCTAAATTATTTAAGTATGAAGATATTGAAGTCACGATTATAAGTATTTTCTCTGTATTTTCAATTTTTCAAGAATTGAAAACATCAGGATTTCTCATAAATATGTATGTCTTAAAATTTGTGATGAGTAACTTAATTACTTCTATAGAATGAAAAAAAATAATCATTTTATGTGGATTACGGAGATTTCCCGCGAATGTTATGGATAAATGTAAAGTGTTCTTGATTTTCGTAATAAATTTTTTTTTTAAGTATAGATAGTAATAACAAACAATGAATGACACAACGGAAAAACAATATTTATTTAAAGTGGGGCAAATAATTCTAAAGTTTATTTTTATAAAGACCTCTTTAAACTGATGGGCCAATAAATAATAATAATCAGCGTTTTAGATTTTAGCGAGTATTGATAAGGATTTTTTTTTTTAAATTAACTAGGTACTTTTTTTTTTCAATTATCTCAGAAATATACTATATTGTTTTGTAAAAAAATTATTAGAATATTTAAGTTTATTAAGCACAGTCTGTTGTGTTATCGTAATTTTATGACCTAAACTTTTTAATTTATTTTTTGGAAAATCTAAGTACTTAGTTAACAATATAAATATGTCTGGCAGAAAATATAAAAGTGTAAAATGAAAATTACTGTTGAATCGAGAAAAATAACAAATTAAATATGTCAAAATTTTAACTTTGATTACAATGGAACAAAGTAACAAGAATATAACAAACGCAGATACATTAACAAGCGAAAGGAATTTATCCAAAGAAAACGGAGAAACACAACAAACAAATATTAATGATGAAAATATGCAAGATCTCGATAACCATCAGCCTTCTGAAAAAGATACTGTTCAGCCAGAGGACGTCAGTAATGCCCCGACCGAAAAGTGTGAAGGAAGGAAGATTCGATCTGGGTACCTTCCGTACCGTAAGCAAGTACTTTATCGACCACGCCAAAACAATCGTCTTCGCTGGATGTTTGATAGTAGTTTTCGACTATAGATATCATACCGCCACAAGTGCTTAGAAAATGTTGGGTTTAAGTTTGGGAAATATATTGACGTGGGTTTTTGGCCAAGTCTATTTTATCCTTTCACATGAAATGAGTTATTTTCAGACCCAAACAAGATTCTTATTTCGAGATCCAAACAATACATATTCTGTTTCGGTAAGAGAGAATACAAAGATCGAAAGAGATCATTTTCCAACAATAATTTCATTAAAAAACTTAAAAATGGCCAAGTGCTGGAAAGATCTTGGCTGTGTTATTCAACCAGTATTAGTAGTGTTTTTTGTTTGACCTGCAAACTTTTTTCTAAAACAAATTCTAAATGCACAACCGATTTTTCTGTTTGGAAACACATAAAAGTGATTAGAAACAGCTGTTTAGAAAATCATAAAAATTCTTTTGAACATAAAAATTCAATCTTTGTTTGGTTGACACAAATTAAAATAAGTCTGTTTTAGATAAACAGTTACAGGAGCAACTGAGAAAAGATACAGAATATTACCACAATGTCCTCAAAAGGGTTATTTCGGTAGTAAAGTATTCGTCTATAAGAGTTTTAGCAATTAGAGATACCGAGAAAGTTTTGGTTCTCTTCATATTGGTAATTTTATGGGTACCATGGAATTGCTAGCCATTCATTGGTGAACATGTTGAACAGCGAGAATTACGACCAAAATTGTTAATATCGTACTTATCAAAAACAATATATGAGCAAATAATTGAGATCATGGGCAAGCAAATCATTGAAACAATTACAACTCATATAAATAACAATGACACGAAGTACTATTCAATTGTGATGGATTCAACACCAGATTTGTCCCACAATGACCAACTTGCTATTGTACTACGACATTGTTTTCGGGGAAAAGTGTATGAAAGATGAGTCTCATTAATTAAGATTAGTAGTCACACTGGCTTATGCTGATTTAATTCTCTACAAGAATTTTTAGAAACAAATAGACTGCTATTGGATAATTGTAGGGGTCAGTCATTTGACAACGCTGCTAATATATACGGTCGATATAATGGTGTGCAAGCTCTTCTAAAAGAAAAAAAATAAATTCACACATATTCACACTCTCTATCTCTCTTTCTCTCTCTAATTATGCGCCGTGTGCTGCACATTCTCTTAATCTGGTTGCTGCTGAATCAGTTAAGGTTGGAACTGAATTCGTGAGCTTCTTTGGTTTAGTGTAACAAGTATATGTTTTCTTTTCTGCTTCAAACCATAGGTGGGAACTTCTAAATCGTGAAATTAAACTGAAATTTACCTTTTAAAGTTTAAGTCAGACCAGATGGTCTTGTCACTACGATGCTGTTGAAGTCTTAAAAGATAATTATGGTAATATCATAGATATTCTTTAGACATTTTTAGTTACAATCAAAATGAGAAGATTGATTTTCGAAAAGAGGCAGTAAATTTATTTAATAAATTAACAAAACTCGAAATTGCCATTTTAATTATATTTTGGGAAGAAATTTTAGAAAGATTTAACTCCGCTAACAAAAAGTTACAGACACCTGGTTTGGACATCTGTGGAGGGAATAAGTTAATTATATGTCATTAAAAACGTTTATAAGCAAAGTACGATATGAAACAGATAAGAAACTAAAGTAATATCAAGACGCAGCCAAAAAATTAAGTCCTAGAGTAGGAAAAGAATATAGCGATGTGGACAAGAGACGAGTTATTTCAAAATTTGCAGATAAATCCACAGAAAAAGCTGTGTACGGGGCAGAAAATTTTTAAAGATATAACGCTTATTGTTGCGTTAGATAAGCTAATCCTTGATTTAAATAGAAGAAAAAAAATATCTGTAGAATATAGTAAGAAATTTAAATTTTTGATTTATTTGCGCGATCAAAGTAAGGAGAACGTCGACCTGGAGAGTGTACGTGCTATTAATTACTATTCAGATGACGTAGACCAGCATTTGATAAATGAAGGCCTTGAATTCAAAGCTTATCTAAAACAAACTGAGCTAAAGTCCTATACTTGTAGCAATATGTTCAATTTAATTTTTGAAAAGAAACTTGTTGACATTTTACCAAATTTGTATACCATTTTAAAGATTTTTTCTAACGCACCATATTACCAGTTGTGAAGCAGAGCGTACGTTCTCTAAAATGTCCTGTATAGAAAAACAAAAAAATGACAACAAGGACAAATACTAGGCTTAATATACTTCTTTCTATTAATACTAGCTAAAGACTTAAAATGTGATGAGCAAATAAAAGAATTTTCAGCACAAAAGTGTAGAAAAGGTTTTTTTGTAAATTATGTAATTGTTTATAACGTATTTAGATTGTATGAAATAAGAAAAACCTTAAGTTTCATATGTTTTAAATTTTCTCCCACAAATATTTTGTAGGAAAATGGCAAAAATTTTAACTATTTAGGGGGGCCCTAAATATTGTTAGCCCAGGGCCCTAAAAGGTCACGGTCCGGCCCTGGTCATACTTGAGAGCTAGGGTCAGATCGGGTCTATTACCTGCATACCAATGATGAGTGGGAGGATCCCTTCTCTTCTTTAAATTTCAAGAGTTTTTTATCGAGTATAATTCCAGGTGTCGTGTAGTAGTTTGAAGAAGGGGTGCCAGCTCAGGTATCATCCTCATTACATGACCTATGTTCAAATTGATGAGATTCATCACCAATAGCTCTCGAATTGCTTTATAAGGGAATTTTAATAAGCACTCTGTCACTAATTTAGGGTACTTGGTTTGTAGACAGTAATGATCAAGCCATATCACGAATTAAAAACCTACAGATTAAAACATGTCGTCTTGAACTATAAATAACCTTCTGCTTATCAAGGCTTCTGTTCAGCTAAGATGAAAAACTTCCTTTTCTAGGAAAGACTTGTGCATGTTTAAAGAAAAGTCGAAGTACTCATACGAACTGGTTTTACCAAAGTAACTTACTTACTGGAGGAAAAAGAAAGGAAGACAATTGCATTTTGTTCTTAATTTTTAATATTTATATATTACTATTTAAAAATTAACAACTTTACCATGTTCTTAATTTTATTTCTTTTTCTTCTAATTATGTTTCAAAAGTCTCGTGAAAAGAGATGAAAATGACTCCGCAGGAGACACCACATCTTCGACATTTTTTTCAAGAAAGAAGCCAATTTAGGGAAGACTATTTTTTTTGTAGGACCAATCCCCAATCAGTGCTTAAGGCAAAAGTTTTTCTTTTCATTAAAGGTTAATTATTATGATGCAATTTATTCTCTGCTGTTTTCTCATAATTGTTTGCTCTAATTTTAGTTGCGGTTTAGAATTTGTCGTCAGTGATTCAGCATCGGGACTCAGTTTTATTCTGCTACACGACCAAATGGGCCCTTTTTTCACACAAATGTAAGGTGTCACAGCCCTCGCTAAAAGCAAGCCCAAGTACATAAAAAAGCGACAGTTAAAATTCTTAATATAATGATATCTGTGCTGAATATGAATGTATTTTTAAATAATGCGAATTAGTAAGGATTACTGAAAAAGTTCCAATTAACATTCAGGGTTCAAAAATCCGTGAACTGTTTCATAGACATGAGGGGGGTGAGTGAGAGTAAGAGAATATTAATGTCACACTATTCAGCTACTCGAGGGCTGTAGACATGAGGGAAAAGAGATCAGTATAGCCATTGGATACCTGTGTTTGATGCTCAGTTCGAAATAAATAATTAGAATCGTTGAATCAGAGCTTAATACTATTTTTTCAATACAATGTACAATTGATAACTTAGTGTTTAGTGTGGTTGAAAGAAGTTCGGAGTTACATCAAAAAGGCGAATGGTGCAAAACTTGTATGTCATGTAAACGAAGTAAAATTATGAGGCATGATATAAAGCTCCTTATTAATATTTTAATTACCTGATGAGCGATTTTCACATGGTACTCTTTGATATTGTAGATCCATTATCTCCACCAAAATGGTATACCCCTTTAAGACCCAATTCGCACGATCGTGCGGGTTATATATTCTTATACGTTTTTGCTTCTGGAATAGTCGTATGTTTGAAAAGCCCGAATCAAACGATTGAAGGGGTTTGCACAGAAAGTATAAAGTATCACTTTTATCAACAGACGGTGGTTGTAGTCCATGGTTTACTTTCAGCTGGCAAATCTAGCTTTGTTTTCAAATACAACGAAAACACAACTTCTTTTTATCTGTCGTAAAAAGGTAATCATCATTACATTTCAAATTGCTTTGATGCAAATTTTTGTCTAAATGTTTAAATAATTGTAAAATAGTAAAAATATTAATTATACTCTATTATTGTTGCTTGCAGGATTCGGGATTTCGTTACCGGCATGATCGTGTGACTTGGGCGTTACTTGAGTCATGGCAGATGTAAAGGTAAGGTCTTGCCATGTCAGTTTTCTTTTCGGTTTCAATAATATTGATAGAAGCCTAAATAAAAATGAAATATATTGTTATATAATTAGTTTCGTATTTCCTTGGGGTTGCCATGAACGAGTCCCTTTTTTCGTTCTCTCGCAATTAATTTTCTCTTTCATACATTTGTTGAGGGGTATGGTATTTTCATCCTTTACACAGATATCTACATTCATATCTCTTCCTCCCCCCCTTCCCAAAAATAATCTGGATTTTCATGTGGGAGTTGGTAAGGGGCAGTTCAAATATTTTAATTTGTTTCATGTAAAAAAAAAATTCTGATACATTTTATTATTTTTCATGGAATACTGTGCTAACTTTCAACCAAAAACTTTTTTAGCTGTCTAAAAGGAAAAGAATTCTCACACAAGAAGAAATTTTGCAATTGAGGAATAAATCAGATTCTGATCTTAGTGATCTCTCGAATGATGAGTATGCTGCGAACAAAACATATGAATCACGTATACTGGAAGAAGAATCAAGTTCAAATGAGAGTGATGAAGAAAAACATAGGAATATTTGCAATGGAAAGACAATTTTAGATCATTCTTTACCATCAATGTCTCTTGAACGCATTCATTTCATTGTTTTAGCTGTTGCAAATTCTTGGTTTCTGTGCAAACAAGATGCAATATCAAATAAAATTCCTCCAAAAATCAAAATAGATCTCTTAAAAATTAAGTTAGAGATAGCTGAAGCCTTAGCAGTGTTTCCATCTACTAGAAAAAATATTTTAACTGATGATGAAGATACAGTGTTGTAAAAAAATCCTCCCACAAAAAGATAGAAGTGTTATAATCCGCCTGCTATACATGGCATGCCTTTTATCCTGGACTTTTCAACATAAAGGAGAATGTATAGCCATTTTTGATGTGTTCATCGTATTTCCAAGTGCAAGTGCAGATTTGAAAACTGCGAAAGAATTTCGAAAACATGTGGTAAAAAAGGAATGTTCATTTATACTTGTTAAAAATAAAAACATGCTTTAAAGATTTTCACAGTAAATAAATGATGAGCCAATAAAATAATTAATTATACATAAATAATTTCCTTATTTGTAACAATTTTAGTTGAATTAAGATTGATTCTTCTATCAACTTAGAGCTAACTCGTAAAATTTCATAGAGGACCTGTTTCACAGATAAAGCCCAACCCTTTCGAGCGTGCGGGTACCATCTACGTTCCAGGGGTGGAACGAAATTTTATTTATTATGTTTTTCCATTATCATTGGGGTCAATATAGTGCTAATAACCAGAAGAATTTAATATTTAAGGATAAAAATATTTCGGATCTTAAAGGGATATTCACTGTTTGACAATAACTGTGTGTGTGTGTGATAGATTTATGCAATGACTTGAAGTAACTACCCTTGCGGATCAAAAGATTGTTTCAGTTACTGTAGCATTTGTAACTAACTGTATTCCTAAATTTGGAGTGCCGAAGTACCTATTCACAGATCAAGGTCACAATTTTGAAAACGATCCTTTTCACTTATTGGCCCCTATGTTGGGAAATAAGAAAAAGGATGGAGAACTGCTTATAATCCTTAATGTAACGGTATACTTGAACATATCCATAGAGAACTAAAAGCAGTACTCAAAAGTAGATTGATGGAAAACAGAGTAGAGCAAAAACCTTTAATTTTATTCTGCTTAAGTACATCATTCAGAGAGGATTTAAGAGCAGCTATACCAGAATTAGTTTATGGTACTAACTTCCAAATAGTCTAGAGATCCCCCCCCTAATTTTTCAGAAAAGAAGATAACGGACTATGAATGTCTGAAAGAATTGCGAGATTTTCTTAGATAAAATTAAACGAGTCCACCTGTCTGCTATTCGTCACATGAATTGTGTACCTGGCGTTCTTCATATTAAAGTCCGACGTAAATCAGATCGCAAGCTAAACCTAAACATGTAGGAAAACATCACATAAGCACCCTGCGAAGATGTCCATATTGCATGTTCTCTACTCCAGGCTAACCACAGGTGACAATGAGTTACCTTTAAGCGGAACTCATCTGACAGGCCTGCAAGTATATAGATCAATGTTTTTTGCAAACCAGATTTTTCTTAAAACTGCAGTACCCGTGGCCGCAGATAGCTGACGAGACAGGTTGGAAACTGTTCCGTTTGCTTCTTTAGCCAGTCCCCGCCTACTCCCGGGGGGCGGGGCGTCTTCATTACTACTAGTCTACTAGTGAGCGACCTCTACTGTAACGTCTAGAGATATTTGCGTCATCTTGGAATCGTTGTCAAAGCCTAGAGATGACACTTTATGCAATTCCAATTTTCTCGGATACTTCCATCTGAGTACACCCATATTCCAGACAATCGATAATTCTACCACATGTGGAAGCGTCCTCTCTATCATAAGTATTTGGTTCTGGCTCTGAGTGGCTTACATAACACTTGTTAACCCTTTTACTTCATTGACATTATTCCTTAATACACCTCTCTTACACTCGCGTCATTGTGATGTACTATCGGCGCCATCTGATGGCTTCCTGTAATTTGCATATTATTCTTGTAGATGTATTTGAGGACTTTACAGGTGAAAATTTTACTCTAGAATTCGATTTCCGTCTGATTCTGAATTATCTTTAATTTATGGACAGGAGTGTATTTAGATCTAAGAAATAATTGTATTGCTGAAAAAGGTTATCAAATACTTTTACTTATACCGCATTCTATCTGTCTATTTATATCTAATCAATTTCTATAAACACGATCATAAAAACCGTCAAAAGATTCGTTGTTTCTCAAACATTCATGCATATCACTTATAAAAGTGCTTCATGTTTTATCTTGAGCAAACACCATGGAAAACTTCGCTTTGCTTAAGATAAAATAGGAAAATACGTTTCGTTAGAAAGATAGAAACTAGATTTAGAACAAACGCTTGCAATACTTATATTTGTTGGATTATGAAAAATTCTAACTCCAAGACAAGTTTATCACCTACAAATTATTACTTTTTAAGAAATTTGTGTGTTTTTTTTTTAGAATTTATAAAAGATAAAAAAGAAAAATTCGGAGAGAGAGAGAGAGAAAATTAACTTTAAAAAAAATTGTTCCCAAAAGGAAAAAAAATTGTCGTTGAACATATCCTACAATATTTTTTATTAAATTTATCAAGCTTTTTTAACTCAAAATTAACAAGCTATTAAGCAAAAGCTTTGAAATGGATAACAAATGGGAAAAATTGATAAGATTACATATAAAATACTTTAAATGAATGATGTTTCAGTGATTCTGAATGTGTTAAAAAACGTTTTTAGATAAAAAAAATTAAGTTTCCTTGAAAACATTTATTTTACTTATAGCAAAGATGTCTTTTCAGATTTGATCATGATAAAATATTTTTTTCAACTGTATTCATCTGATTTAATTCTTTCCCTTCCAGAGGGTCTTTTTAACGATTTCTCATGCCTTTTTAATGTTGAAAAGAACTTGTTTCAAATATTATTCTAATATATTCAATATCTTACAAGAAAACGCAAAAGAGTGAAAGTGGAAAAATGCATCTATCTTTGGAAAAGTTTTTCACCAGAAAAATCTAAAGACCATTCCAAAATTTTAGATTTTTTTTTAGTTTTGAAAAGTAAATGTCTTACCTATAGGAGTAATTAATACAGAGGAAAAAAAAGCAAAATGTCTATATCCTTAATGATTATAAGAAAATAATTTGAATCCTTTTTTTAATTAGATACACTATATTACAAGCTTTTCATTTTGTTTTTAGTTCATTAAATACTTTTTATGTACTCGGGAATGTCAATAAAAGTCTTTAATATTTTAACTGTCATGCCCAAGATTATCTAGGGCATGGATCTAGTATTCGAAAGTGTGATGCCCGAGTATTATACGGGTAACTCTTTTTTATGTGCATGTTATTGTTTTATACCCGAATACATATCGGAAGATGTTTATTTTGGCTTGACCATGGTTAAAAATTACGAGATCCTTCGCCAAACGTCCTCTGCATCTGAATAGGACGACGTTAATATTCACTCACTAACTCACTCCCTTAGTATTTTGCATAATGGCGACAATTATGCAACCCAAGCAATTTGACACCCAAATAATCAAAGTAACGACAAGGGTAAATGGGTAATCGTTGTTTATGTAATCAGTTTTTTTGCTTACAGAACAAAATGTTAATGGCTTTACAGGTGTAACTCAATACAACACGGGAGTTATGTCTCGAAAAATTACCGTGTTATGAGAATCTGTGTTATACGATACAAAGAATTAGTATGAAAAGGAAGTTTGGCTTCAAAAACAAAACAAGACAAACATGTTATTACATCATCATAATTATAAGATAATTATCTAATAATTTTTTTTAAAGAAGTAATATACATATTAACATGAGCCAAGCAATATTTTCTTCGTCATCGCTATATGTACAATCAGACCCCGATTTAACGAATTCAGCTGGACCGAAAATTTTATTCGTTAATTCGAGACTATTCGTAATTTAATTCGTATCCCAAAAGTACAATTTTTTTTGCACTTACCCTTTGGAAATTTTATAATAAGCAAATACACACAAAAAATTCACAGATAGAAACCCCGCACTTTTTTTTATTCAGCAGCTAAATATACTATTAGCGAATTACTACCCACAAGTTAATTGGAAATTATAAGATATTGACTAATAGATGTTTGACAATCTTTCTGATTCCTGACTCGAAAGGATTCTTTTCGACTTTATGTATAGAAGAAAGTACTGCGTCCTTTATATCCTGCTGCATGAAGTATGTTTTCACAGCTTCCAAACACAAAAAATGTAAATCATTAGAAAATGTAACAGTGTTGATAGGAGCTTCATTACTAATTTTTTGTATAAAAATCGTTTCGCATTCGTTTCCGATAATCTGCCATGCTTCACAAATTTTCAAAAACAAATTTTTCTACAAAACCTTACGTATAATAAACCTCACTTCTCTCAAGAAAAAGAACAAATGGTAAAATCTCTTAAAATATTCCCTGCTTTGTGGAGTGGGATGCGATAAAGGAATGTCTTGTCCTATTCAAAACTCACGCGGAGGGTTACAATAACAGCTCATAGACATCTGTAAAGTCTAATAATGGGTTGCACACTTCTCTGTTGAGATTTTCTACTTACAAGAAAAGTTTTTCAGATGTTGAAAAACAAAAAGCATGTAGTTTTGAAAATCAATTCCTTTTTTTCAAATCCAAACTAATAAAAGATTTTTTGCGCTTGTTGAAATAATTCGTTAATTCAGGGTTTATTATTCGTTAAATAAGGATTTTTAGTATTTTAATCGGGAAAAGAAAAAAATTGGTTTAATAGGGAATCGTTAAATCGACTGTAAGTCGATTGCATATATAAGCACTTTAATCACCATTATTTATCTTTCAAGAGACGCTTTTTTTAAAATTTTAATCTGATATAGCTTACTGATACAGTTTAATTCATTAAAATAGAAGGATAATATTTCTTTAAAAAAAGGCTTTAGTGTCACCTTCCCAAAATGTTTTAATCAACGTAGCCAAGGAGAGACGGTTTAAGTTAAAAAGTGTACTTAAAGACCTTATCATACGTATTCGTATTTGGAGCAATTTTCATTGAAAGCAACCATTCTGAGCAATTTCTACCTACTTGCCATAGCAATGGCTCCGAACAACTTTTTTCCAGTAAGCTGAGCTCCAAATAAAAATTGCTTGAAATTTCAGCTAATTGGGTTCTTCAGCTCCCAACATCATAAGCAAAATGGCAGTACAAATGGTGGTCTCGGCTTCTTCAAACGCATCAGAAATGGCGTATAATATTTTAAACAGAATGGTGTTCCATTTCTGTTTATGTCCGTAAACAAAAGCGAGAGCGGAATAAAAGAAATAATATTGGATGTTCGTTTTCCGAAGCAGAGAAATCGGCGAGTAACTTTTCAATTTGAAGATAGGGCATGGCTGACGCCAGAGCGTATCGTTTTGCTTACGGCAATCCTTCACTTTCACAGATACTTGAAAAATTTTCCAAAACGGTTGTGATAACGCCTTAAATATGAATCGATTACGAAAATTCTGCTTGAAAATCTGGCAGTACGTGCGCACTCGAATGTCAATTTCAAATGAGTTTTTTTTTTCTCGCACTTCATAGCTTTATTTCATTTATTGAGTTGTTGTAAGGGCATTTCCTTTATTTCAAGTTAGTAAAGTTTTCTTCTAATATAGTTTAGTACTTTTCGTGAAGTACGGGGGTTTTACCCAATTGGAATCGTGCTAGAGGGAATCCGCGCTATGGAAGTGCTGTGTTATTAGGGGGTTACCTGTATTTACTTCCTACAAGAGGGGCAGTAATACATTTTTTATTTGTATTTAAAGTAGTAAATAATTTAAATTAAATTAAGTTAAAGTAATTTTATATTTTCGATAGAGTAAACGTAAGATACTAATTTTTAATGAAAATATATAAATTAAAAGGATTTTACATTGATACATTCATTCTTTTATTTTAGTTATTGAAAAAATTTGGTCATTGAAATCTGATAAGTAAATATTTTAACGCATTTTTTTCTTCAGTTAACTTCTGATTTACGCATTTTCATAACAAATTTACCAAGTCTTAGTTGACTTGAATTTTAATTTAAATTTCTTGCTTGTCGTTGCAGAAATTAATGCTAATTTCCATTTTAATTAATTGTAATAGTCATTTATCTTGTCCAAAAAGGACTTTCTTAAATATTCAGAGGAAACATTTTTGGCAAAAAAAAAAAAAAAAAAGGATTTTAAAATTATTTTCAATAGAAACTGATCTATGTAACGTTTTTGAATGAACCAATATCATAAATATTCAATAATTTTTACAGTGATATGTGTTATGTTTTCTAATAATTTGAGAGAATAAACGACAACTGAAAAACAAATTTGAAAAAAAAAAAGTTGTTGAATAATAACAGAAAAAAAGTATTTTTGTTAAGCTTCGACTTTTATACAAAAATGTCTTGAAGTGCTATATATATATGCTGGGTGTTTCAATATTTGACAAACATATAAAGACAGGTAAAGGCGACGTCAATAAGCAGATTTAGCATAGGAATGTAGGTCTGAAAATGTCGTGTTTAGGCAGGGCAGGATATTGTTAAAAGTCTTTAATCCCCCCCCCCCCCCCAGATTTCGAGAAGTATGCACCATTACACCAATTCGGAGCTCACCGACATGCATTTAATGTATGGGGCTATAAATAGCAATATAACGGCAGCTCAACTGATGTATTGATTGGGCGAGTTGGATCTGTTCTTTGGCCTCTACGCTTCCTAGATTTGACATGCCTTGAATTTTTTTTCTGGAGTCGCATTAAGCTCATGATTTATGAAAATCTAATTGAGTTTGATGAATATATGGTGACCAGATTGTCAGTTACTGATGTAAACGTATTTGATGAGCTTGACATTTTTGCTAATGTATGTCAATGTATGCACTCTGTTGTGAGTCTTGTATCATTATCTTCGCTCGCTCTTTCCAACACTTTTTGTAAAATATTTGTTCATCAAAACGAGTATTAAAATTAATTTCTTCCTTTAACTTACCAGTATTTTTCATTTACCTGTTGTTAATACTTATTTACGTGCTAGCACTTACTCGCAACATTTCGGTTCCCCCTTCCTTTCATATACTTCATCCGCTTATTTGGGTCAAATCTACTTATCTTAACATTTTTGCTAGATATTTTTTAAACCCTCTGTATGTTTTTTATGTAATAATTCCTTTTAGTAATAATTCCTTTTAATTTCATCTAAACAACTTTTTAAATTGTAAGGGTCCTGGCCTTCAGGACTCGCGCTTAAATAATTAACTAGCTTACCTGCAAAACGGAATATTGCAACCGTATCTCTTGAAAATTAAGAACTTGCGTTTTTAAAGTAAGATTACATCAGAATCTATCGCGAATGATATCTTTCCACCAATCATAAT